>JAHXMU010000804.1:195842-271612 GCA_019455685.1 Philornis downsi
TAATGGTTGGAAAACGATTTTTATAAACTCAATTTGTTAGTGTGTCATCCCGTTAATTTTGCAGAGCATATTGCAGAGATTTTCATGTACCCAAGCACAGATTTTACGGGGGAAAATTCTAAAGAACTGTCTGGCAACATCACAAATCTTTAATTTCTCTTCATTACTTTTTGCTGACATTTGACATATTCTGGAATTGTGGGCAAAACAAAATCGCAAAAGAAAGTCAAAATAAATATTTTTGCCATCAACAATAGCAAATGAGTCATTTTGTAATATAAATTTGAAATTGTGCTGATTTGAGTTAATAAATTTAAAGCGAAATTTATAAAAATGGGTTTATTCGGACAAACCAAGTCAAAGGACCCCAAGGAACAAGTAAGATTATCCGAAATCGTCACAAAATGAATCATTTTCGACAATTGGAAGTGACAGAGTTGGGGCAGTATGACGACATCACCAGCAAATATTAAAACAAAACAAACAAGATAATAATATATACGAATCTTTTTTAATCAGGTGCAAGAATGGACACACAAAATACGTAAAGAAGGTAACCAGCTGGACCGACAAATACGCAGCATTCAGCGTGAGGAGGAAAAAGTTAAGCGGTCTCTGAAGCAGGCGGCGGCCAAAAATGATCGCGACACTTGCATTATATTGGCGAAGGAAATTGTGCGGGCTCGTAAGGCCATTAATCGTATATACACGTCAAAGGCCCACCTCAATTCCATACAACTGCAAATGAAAAACCAATTAGGTGAGTGTGATTGGAGAGTTTTGCTGAAGCCGGTTTTTTTGAGTTGTTTTGCTATTGCAGCCACCCTGCGCGTTGCAGGCTCCTTACAAAAATCCACCGAAGTCATGCAGGCCATGCAGAATTTAGTGCGTTACCCTGAACTGGCTGGTATTATGCGTGACATGTCCAAAGAAATGATGAAAGCTGGGATCATTGAGGAAATGCTTGATGAAACCATGGAATCCTTGGAGGAAACCGAGGAAATGGAAGAGGAGGCAGCAAAGGAAGTAGATAAAGTTCTCTGGGAAATTACCAATGGTAAGCTTGGTGAAGCTCCTCTACCTCCCGAAGAATTGGCTGCCGCGGAAAAACAAAAAACTCCCGCCGTTGCCGTCACAGCGGATTCGGTTGATGACGCAGAGGATGACGATGACGAAGAAGAGCTACAAGAAATGCAATCTCGCTTAGCGTCATTACGTTCATAAAATGTCCCACTCTAATGAGGCTAAAGAGATCGAATGATACCTTATAAGTTAGTACTCTGCTTTTTAGAGTTTTGTTTGATTTCGTTTTTAAACCAAATTAATAATGTGTTGTGAATTCGATGGATATTTGAAAACTAAAACTGCTAGAAGCAATTGATTTGCTTAAATCGGAATAATTTTGTTGGCAGTTATTTTTTCTATCCTTTTTTATAATACATCTTTTTAGCACTTCTCTCCGAACCAATATGAACCTGCTTAATTTTCGCTATAACTTATGTGTTAAGTATTTAATATTTTGTAAAATATAAAACCTAAGTTAATAAATATTTAATAGATGAAATGTGATGTGCCGAGTTAGATGATAGTATGGCGAAACTTCATTCAAATAGAGTGACTATTTTCAAATTAGCTAAAAATTTGTAGTTGACTTTCAAACAATTTTAAATTAGAAGAGGATTTTCCCGAATATCTTAAAAGCTATTGCGAATGATTCAACTTTTCTGAAACTCAAACAAACTTCTATAAATTATCTAGTCAATTGCATTGTAAGTGGTTTATTTTTAACATGGTTTTGATATTATAAAGGTATTTAAAAGCACATCCGAAAATTGCTCGCGATTCCTTCCTTAAGCAAGTATCATTTCCTACATTGATTTGTTTGCTACCAGAAATCTAACCGATGTTTTTGAGGACTCAAAATTGTGTGAAATCATACTTTGATCACCGTTATTTTGAGTGAGATTGCTGAATTAACTGCTACTGCTACAAACATTTTCTATTTGGAAATTTCTATTTGTCCTCACAGTTAATCTGGTGTATATTCATCTATATGCTATTAAAAAAATTACCATTTATATGGTCACTGTGAAAACAAACGCTGTGCAGATTTGTCCTTGTTGAAAAAAGTCTGTTATAGTTCGGTTCTGGTTATCTGTTCTTGTATGCTCTGTTTTTAAAACACATCAAAATAGCAGCAAATACCTGATTTTTCGATTCATTTTTGTTAAGAACTATCTAACTAAAATGATTCAGAAATATTTCGCTTGCATATTTATTGCGAAGCACATAAATGTAAAAAATCGTTGCCCAAATAAAGATAAAACGTAGAGGAAGACATCTTCAAAGCTATGACAAATCAAAAAATTTCGTTCAATTTATTAAATGTATGTAAAGTTGAGGTATTGTTAGTTATGTCTCAAAATATATAACTTTTCTCTGTGTTCTCTTTTTAAAGGGCGATTTCATCCACAAGTAGCTGATGAATACGAGTGCAGATTATAGCTAATTAGCCCTAACGACAGCCAAAAAGAGATTTTTACATTTTCATAAATCATAAGACATAACATTTTAAACATAAAACGAGGACAGTTTTAGAGAATATGTTGTTGAAACTGAATAAGAAACTAGAACAATTTTGTCATAATTTCAAAATTGCAAATTTAGGGCACACTTTCAGGGACAACTTTTTTTTGTACGTGTTACTACATTTACATGTTACATTTCTTATATTTTGGGTTTAATTCATTTCCAAAATAATTATCAAAGTAATCGATAAATATTTACACACAAAGAACAGATTTATGTTAAATAGAGTCATAATTGTAGCTTAATAGCCAAGCGTTCTAATCTGATTCTTTGTTTTCAGCTTAACGTAAGTTGTTAATCTTTGGATACACAAAATGTGTAAATCTTTAATTGATGATTATTTATATTTAATTACATCTACATCATAAAAATGATGATGATTTCAAAAATTCTAAACATTTGAAACTATTATAAGGACGCTTGCCATAGTATATTCTGCCTGATGTGACTTGAGCACTTAAAAATCGTCAATTTGAGCCATTGCCTTTCACCTTTTGCTGTCGTATGCGAAATATATATATATATATCAAACGCATGGTATGTGTCAATTTTGGCTGAATTTGGTACAAATGCTTGCAAGATATGCAGGTAAAGAATATATGGGTTAAACCAGCCAGTTTTATAAAATACTAGCCAGCCTCGGGCACATTGGAATGAAAACATCTTCTATAATTGCATAATACTCACCTCCTCCTCCTTCTAATTTCAATTGAATTATCAATAATATGACTTTTAATATTTTCATAATGTAATCAATAATTCAGCGTTATTCAAATTTCATAAATTTCGTCCCTAATGGTTTACACATTCTTATGGCGAATTTCTTCTTTGCCAATAGCAACTGCAGAAAATTTCATACTCGTATATTCATCTCTTTTACCACTCATAACCTAACATAGCACGTGAAAATTTTGTGACTGACAGTGATATGCTCTTAAATTATGATGGCGATCGAAGTGGCCGCAATATAGATTTTCAAAAAGAAGTCAGGTACTGCCTACTTTTAGCTAGGACATGTTTATTTCTGAATCTATAATACACGTATCAAGTCCCGCATTCATGCTTCTGATAGTTCATGAGATATGACAATTTATGTTCTTCATGTGTGAATTGTACCGATCCCGTTTCAATAATCTTAATTTTGTCCTAATGTTAATCTTAATAAAAAGCATATATACGTGCCAAATTTCATTTCTGTATCTTCAAAAGCTCATGAGGTATAACCATTCAAAATTTTAAATGGTAAGGCCGGAACCACGCTCTTTTACCAATCTTAACATAATATAGTATATGACAATTTCGTCATTGGTAATAGCATACTCTTTAATTGTATAACGATCGATCGGTTACTTTGACCACTATAAGCGAATCTTAAAAATGAGCGGGTCACCGCCCCACTTTTTAGCCAAAAACTTATTTTTTATGCTAGTAACTTACGTGCGAAAACCCTTCACTACACTTCAAATAGTTCATTAGATATAGCCGTTCAAAATTGTAATTTTTATGGGCAGTGCCACTCCTTTTTGACCAATCATGACATTATAAAGCATATGACAATTTCGTGATTGATAGTGATGTATTATTAAATTTTTATGACGGTCGGGTGTTTGGTACGGCTGCACTATAATCAAGTCTTAAAAAGAGGTGGGGTAACGCCCCTTTTTGCTTCAACATATATCTTTTTATACCAGTAGTATACGTACCAAATTTCTTCTGCATATCTTTAATAGTTTATTAGATTTGGTGGTTTAAAATTGTTATTTGCATGGGCGGTGCTACGTCTCTTTGTTCTATCAAGACCTAATGTAGTCTATGATTTTTTCCTGGGCGACATAAATATACCGTGAAAGTTTCATGACAATCGATTAATTAGTTTGACGCCTATGTGGAACAAATACACAAATCCATTATTGGTTTCAAAACCGCCGGTTTGGCAAGGCTATCAGCTGTTAAATACATGCCATCTGAAGTGCTATTTATTTAGTTATCGGTTTGTTTAATAAACATGAATGAAATTTCCTTCACTTTTTTGTGTTTCCATTTTAGCTTAGATATTGCCATGTTGAAGACTAATTTCGAAATGAGAAAGAAAGTTTATTCAATGTCTTGTCGACCATGAAAATGCAAAAATTGCTTTAATATTATGAAATTGAATTCAATTTGATATTGCATCAACTAATTGTTAGATTTAGGGAATGCTTTACCTCCTTTAATAATATTGGACTCATAACAATTCAATTAAGCAATCTGATCAATCTAAAGAGAATTTTAAATGTCATAAAAATTACATATGGAACATTTTAATATTGAATTATCGTATCGAATTGAATGCGCGTATATTTTAAGATGAGTTTTAATATTGTCATGGCCAGGTGTACCTGCAAACCACCCACTCACACTAGTAATCAAAGTACAAATATAGCACATCTCGTATGTTACTGCTAACACACAATCGTCGTATGTTTGTATCGTATCCTAATGTTTGTCAAAATGTATGTAAATTTTTAGATATGATGAATACAGATAATAAATTTTGTCAAAGGACTTTGTAGCCATCACTCGAAATTTGGTATTCCAAACAAAAGTGGCATACAAAGTTCCTGTAAGTTGAAAGTAAATATAGGTAAGCGCTCATCGGTATCAAGTCTTATACGTATTTTCAATGGTAATTATATTGATAGGATTATAGTATTAGCAATTACTTGATACTCCTAATTCAGAAATTTTAGTCAGGATCAAGAAAATGCAGGCAATTTTCATTTGAAAAATTAAATTTATTAAAGATCTGATGCTTACTAAGTGACTTCTAAGCTATGCTGAATTTAATGCAATGGAATGATGAATATGAGAATATTTGGGCTAGATTAGGTAATTTATATGGGAGGCAGTGAGGCAATTTAGTTTTTTCTCCAACCCGTTTAGCGGCCAACAATTTAAAACCTAATGTACTGTATTGAAACCTAATTGTACAGAAACCCTAATTAAAATAATCGGGGTTTTGAGTAAAAGTGGAAGAAAATTCGAAACATTCAGTAATGAAATATCAACATTTGTAAGAAAGTCAATTTTACACAATATCTTGGCCTTGTTCATCAATATTTTGAGGCAAAATCGGATTTTGTATTGTTTAAGTTACCATTTTAACAGATTCCACTCTACAATTTTAATTCATATACATATATAATCGAATCATATACAGGGTGGGCTATAAGGGTGTTGGCGGTTTAAATATTCAATTTCTCGGTAACGCGCGGCGCGGGGTGGCGGGGGATATGTTGTTCGCTGCGCCGCTTCCTGGAAATTTAATTGCCACGGAGCCGTACACGGGAGTGCAGCGTGCATGTTGTGTCTGAGCGTATTACGAAAACAATAAATCAGTGATTACTGCACGACGTTTGTATCGGCATAAACACGGTTTACACGATTTAAGTGAAGTTCCAAGCGCCAATGTGATACGAAAATGGATCAGAATGTTCGAAACAACCGGCTCAACGGTACCAATTACGGTTCGTGGTCGCCCAGTTTCTGCAAGATCAGCCGACATTGTTTCAGTTCACGACGGTTAGAGCGAACAATTATTGCAACATGCTAGCAGACTTTTTGGTGCCACCTTTCCAAGAACTTCAAGGCAATACCTCGAAGATGTGGTTTCAACAGGATGGGACCACATGTCATACGGCTAGGGTATCCATAGAGCTGCTGAAAAATGTTTTTTCTGGAAAACTCATTTCGAAAAGGGGGAATATTGAATGGCCCCCACGTAGCCCCGATCTCTCTCCATGCGATTATTTTCTATGGGGCTACCTCAAATCGGTAGTCTACGAGAATAATCCGACCAATTTAGAGCAGTTGAAGAGGAACATTATTCAAGAAAGTAACAAAATACCGAGAACAACTTTTCAACGAGTTTTCCAAAATTTGCGACTTCGGTTCCAAGAGTGTCAAGCAGCCGAGGGAAGCCATTTGGACAACATTATTATTAAGTCTTAAAAATTCCAATGCTTCTACTTTTTAAAAATACAAATATATTTTTTTATGTTTCGTAGTTTTTTTTTAATTGAATATTTAAACCGCCAACACCCTTATGGCCCACCCTGTATAACGTTTGATCATATTCATCATCAAAAACGCAAATTTCTTATTTTTTTTTTGCTGTGCTAAGTAATTGAGTACTTTTCTGTACTCTTATCGAAGGAAATTCATCCAATGTTAAAGTTTACGATAAAATCGTGAACAAACCCCAACAGTTTGTGACAAATTTTAGCGTTGACAAATTTTATCCTTTTTTGTCATGGATAAAATCACTTAAAGATCATACTGTGTAAAAAAATTTGAACCCAACGGGTCAAACGTGAACTGGCCTGTTGAATACAGCTTTCGAATCATTATTTACTGTAGATACTGTATTTCCTATAATTTCGATGAGTTCGTTTTGGTTAAGAATATTCAAATCAATGATGCCGTTTCCATGCAACGCAATATTACTATTTGTTCTGATAGGTAGAAAATACCCGACAGAGGTATGCATTTTATTATTTGAAATGAATCAGAATACGGTTCTTGTTATTTTTATAATTAAACAAATGATTTCACAAATCCCGGGTTATATATCTTTCGGTTTCAAAAATAAAGGTAAATAAAACACACGTAAAGCAATGACTTCGATGAAACTTTTATTTCATTATAATGCTTGGACTTTGCCATTATGAATGAAATATAATGAGATTTAAATAATCGCCTCTGGATTGGTTGCAGTAGTGGATTCTTTTGAGGTTCCACCAGCGAAATTTTCGAAAAATACGGCCCAATGACACCTTCAGACCACAATGAGCACCAAACAGTCACTTTTTCGGGATACAATGACTTTTCCAGTAGGTTCTAAGTTCTCCGAGCTCCATATGCGACAATTTTGCTTGCTGACATAACCACCGAGTGACAAATGAGGAGTAAGTTTTTACTATTTTTACGCGTTCTACGGTTGTTAAACAATCCATGTTCGTAAATGGCAAACCTATCTCTAAATAAATAACACTTCAGATGACAGGTATTTAACAGCTGACAGCCTTGCTGTTTCAAACCACTAAATGGATTACTTTACATTAAAAAGTTATTCAGATCTTTAAATATATTGACAGTAGTGAATAACTTGTTAATCCAAAGTTACGCTTTGGAAAGGTGTCATACGGTAATGGCTATAAAAAATGTTTTTATCGGTTTGGATAAATAACATAAAATAATAGTAAATAATAATGTTCACAACTCTACCCTTTTTGGTTTTTTTTCATTATGAAGTAATGGAAACGCTGATAAAAGGTGCCAGTAAGAACGAAGTTATTCAACCGATTCTTTCACATTATAAAAGGTGTCCAGACAAGAACGTAAGATTTAAATGACTGATGCAGCAATGGAATTGTTTCTCTAGCTGTATGACATGTGGCGCCGTCTTGTTGAAACCACATGCCTTCCACATTCATTTCTTCAATTCTAGGTACGAAAAAACTGGTTATCATTTCACGATACCGAACACCATTGACTTTTTGCACTTGACATGCCTCATTTTCATAAAATAAAGTCCAATGATACCTCCAGCCCAAAATCCACACTACACAGTGACACGTTGGGGATGCATTTGCTTCTCGTGAATCACTCGAGGATTTTCCTCACCATAAATGCGACAATTCTACCTATTGACGAAGCCATCAAGATGGAACTGGGCCTCGCCACTGAAGATGATTTTATCGGCAAAATCATGAAAATGCTGATTTTGCTGTCTCTCCAATATCCAATTAACGAACTCCCTTCGCTGTCCATGCTGGCTTCAGTTCCTGAGTCAATTGAAATTTGTATGCATGAAGATGCAAATCTTTCGTCAAAATTCGCTGCATACTGGATTTGGAGACACCAATTTGCTGTGCTCGGTGTCGAATTGAGGTGGATGGAGTACAGCTGCGACATTTTCGGTCGATCGATCTGGTCGAAGGCGCGTTGTTGTCTTTACATCACTAACAGACCCAGTTTAGGCAAATTTATCCATTAATCTCTTTACAGTTGACTCTTTTGGAGCATTATTGTGATCCCAAATTGATCGCAATTTGCGAACTGTAGCCGCTTCATTCGTGTAGCGATCCATTTTTTCTTTCGTCAAAATTCGCTGCATAGTCGATTTGGGCGCTGAACTGAGTTACGTAAATCATTATCCAACGTCCATTCGCGTTGTTTCAAGAGTGTGAACGGTACTTAAAAGGTCATGGTAACTCTCTACATTCTTATCAATAGTAATCTAATTTGTCTTTTTTTAAACCTTTGTTCATTCCTCTCGGGAACATATTGTATCTACAAGCTCATTCAATCTGATTTTATCATCACATATGTTTTTTATTTCATTGAATGCCATGTTTATATTTTTTATGTCCAGCGTTAGAGATCTTCGTCATGTATTTTTCGGTCGTCCACGCCTTCTCTTACCCTGTGGGTTCCATTCTAAGGCCCAGCGAACTTCACTTTCTTCTTTCTCATTTGATTCATTTGAATTCCTCCACAGTTCGATGTTGGTAATGGGTTTGAATGTTTCGCTACCGTAAAGTAGTTTAAAATTTCTTTTAATGATGCGCTGAATATTCATAGCTTAGTGTGTACAGATACTAGAGCGGTCCCAAAACTACTCGACCTGACATATAGATGGTACCAGCGGCAACCTCATAAAGTATATGTTTTAAGTTTTTAGGCGTCACGTTATTTAGTATTTTTATTTGGGCCTTCAAAAGTAAACGATCTCAGAGAATTTGTAAACATGGAAAAAAATCGGTCACTGTTATGTAATTCAATATTATCATTTGAAAGGTCTCTCAATCTAGCGGAGCTAGGTTCTATTCTGGTGGAGTCTGCTCCTTCGTTTACGACTGTAAAATATTGCGTAGCAGAGTTTAAACGGGGTGGTACGAGTCGTACCGTAGTGATTGACTAAATTTAAAGTTCACATCATCCCCTTCTCCTTGTGCTGACATCATACAGCCTAAACAGCAGGAGTTTTCCACATATTGGATACTACATAAAAGAAAAGAACGCCATTCGATTGATTGTTCGATTATTATTCGAAGTGTACTGGTTTAATCGACGCAACTACGGTATTGTCGAAACACTGTGTGATCGTCAAGGAGTGAACGCTCAATGACCTGTAGCCTGTTATTAAAAATTACCGCAATGATTTTGTACACTGAACCACAAAAAATTGAAAGCTATTCAAAAAAATGCACATTTTCATCACCTCTAAGGCTACAATTAATGTATATTTACACTTTCCAAAGATCAAACAACTTTTAAAACTACGGTGTGAAGTAGTTGAAAACAACATTTCCTAACATGAAATAATACAAAATCTGTTTCTTTGGGGACACAATAAGCTCCATTTAAAAAAAGCTCCATTTGAAGTTTTTGGGTAAACACTTGTTTAGCCTCCCATATATAAAAGCTATAAATATTCAAAAAATAAATGAAACATGTACGTTTCCTATCTCCCTAAAAATCTATATCGTTAATGTCCATCCATAATGTTATAGGCTGCAGTTAATGATAGTGGGTGTATAAGCTTCGATCCTAAGGAATATTAGGTGCCTTTCCCGTTCTATGCCTGTTTATTGTTTTTTTTTACAGAATCTGCGCGCAGATTTGGTAATAAAAATAACCTTTGCGAATGACTTTTGGAAAAAAGCAATTCTTTTGAATAATGAAAAATTGCAACCAAAGATTTGAATTTTCATCACACCTGCAGCACTTACGAATATGTAGAGAAAATGTGCCATAAAATGCTGCTTCCCTCTTGTTATGTTAATTTCCTTTTTTTTTCATCACTACCCTATTACAGAATATGTTCAATGTTTGCTTCCTTGGATGCATTTATATTGCTGTTAAGTTGTGAAGCGTTTTGCCTCTCCAGTTACTGCAGTCAGACAAATCGATTTCTTTTGGACAGTTTTATAACTTCTCCGATTGGTGCCAGGTGCGACCATATGCATCTAATTTTATGAATAGAATTTTATATGAGTTAAAAGAATCAAAATTATAAATTTCTGATGTCTTCTGCTTAGAAATTATTAGGGACCTCTGCTTTTTGCTAAATCGGAATTAAATTTACTAAATGCCGTATGCACAATAAACTATACTGAATTTAGTTGAATGGGAGATAGAATGCATGAAAATACGGCTTAAATTTGGCAATTTATGTGGGAGCTACAAAATACGGCGTGAAAATTATATGCTAGACTTCTTTTTTTTACATTTTTTAAATCTTATAAACTACTAGTGGACCCGGCAAACTTCGTTTTGCCTTCAAAGTTGTTGTTTCGGCACAATTCGTAGTTCAAGAAAGAAAATAAAAATATAAATTCGAATTCATTTAAATCAGTGATAAATTATTTTTATTGTAATGCTTTGTGGTAAACAACATTTGTTGTTTTTCCGTTTTCGGTGTAAATATACAAAAGCGATGGTTTGCCAACGCGCGAACAGGCTACATACAACTGTCCATGTGAGAAAACTGGAGACTCTAAATTCACTCCACAAATTCCTAAGGATTGGCCTTGCGCCTTATTAATGGTAACCGCAAACGCAAGGCGAACAGGAAACTGAAGTCGTTTAAATTCAAATGGTAGATCAGAGGAAATCATTGGGATGCGTGGAATGAATACATCTGCGCCGTTGAATTTTCCAGTTAAAATAGTAGCTTCAATTACATAAGCCATCAACCTTTTAATAGAAAGTCTTGTACCATTACACAAACGGGGTTGACTGATATTGCGAAGCATTATAATAGTTGCTCCAACTTCCAATTGAAGATTATGCGGAAGCAATCCTGGTAAGCCCAACGAATTCAAAAATTCTGTTGGATAATTCACAACATGTTCTTCATTGGAAACAGTATCGACAGACTTGTACGACACCAATTCG
Organism: Philornis downsi; assembly: GCA_019455685.1. Lineage (NCBI taxonomy): Eukaryota > Metazoa > Arthropoda > Insecta > Diptera > Muscidae > Philornis > Philornis downsi. Next base: position 207,375 of record JAHXMU010000804.1, read on the forward strand.
CCAGGAATCTTTGATTGTATAGCCATGTTTAATTCACTAACATCTTTGTTCTTTGCGGCTAAAATTGCTCTGCCACTCAACCATGCATGGCATGTATATTGTTGTACAATGTTAGTGAAAACGCTTTCAATCAATTCCTCTTTTGACTGTACGAAACGGCAAAAATCATTTGGCAATGTTATCTATCCAGTGTCATCAACAGGAATTGCACCATTCCCAATTTTCAGCAACTGGTTAGAGAACTTCTCAGCAGATGGATCATTCTGCAACCGAACACGAACGTTGGTAGTAAGTTTCAATGTTTTAACAAATTTCCATAAATATGAAGACTTTAAGCAAGCGTTAATTTGATCGGCTGCTGTTGATCTAGGAATGACTGGTAATGTTTGCCTAAAATCACCTGACAATAAAATCAACGCACCACCAAACAACTCTGAATTACCTCGGAGATCTTTCATTGTTCTTTCCAAAGCTTCGACAGATTTCTTATTCGCCATAGTGCATTCATCCCAAATAATGATACCGCAACTTTTCAATAATTTTGCCGTTGCAGATGTTTTTGAAACGTTGCATGTCGGTGATTCATTAAGTTGGTAATTCAATGGCAATTTTAAAGCAGAATGTGCGGTCCGGCCACCATCTAACAAAGTGGCTGCAATGCCAGAAGACGCCAATGCCAATGCAATTTGATTCTGGGAACGTATCGTTGCCAACAACAATGAAATTAAATAAGTTTTTCCGGTGCCTCCTGGTGCATCCAGAAAATAAAATCCACCGGCTTCACTATTGACACTATTGACAATTGTGCTAATAGCTTATTAGCAATCGACAAACAGAAATCTTCAATGCAAATCAACGCTTCATTGTAAATTTCTGGCGTGAAATCCAATCCCGGATTACGATTTTCTTGACGCACTCGAAACAGTATATTTTCCGATAGGCAGTCTTGAAATTTTGTCGACAGTTCAGATGGATTCGATGGAAAACAGGTAGACAAAATAATTGCAAACAAAGCTCGAATTTGATAAGGATGAGCAACAACTGCTGCGTCTGCAAGTGTTTGTTCCCAATGAATATCGTTTTCCAATAAATTGAGCTGTTGACACGCTTGTCGGTATGTCGTACACAGAACTCCATTGACTGTCCTTAAGTGTCGAAATGATGTTGGACCACGTACGTTTATTAACAGCAAACGTAAATAAAAACACTCAGCATTATTTGGGTGAACAGTATAAATGCGCCCCAAAGCATTACTTGAATGATGTTCATCAACACGTTTTCCTTTCTTGCGCTGTTGGAACTCCTTTTTTGATACATTCCACGTAAAATACGTTGGCACTTCTGTGTACAATAATGTTCTGGCAAAAGCATCAACTTCACACAATTTAAAAAATGCAGTTAGAGTTGTATGAGATGGTGATAGAGCTCTCTGTGCAGCATTTTCGGTAGTGAAATGCACACGTTAGCCACTTTCAAGATGAACAGCTAAATGAACAACAGCTGGATATCTCTCGTGAATTTGAAATGAAAAAATACGCCAAATCGCTTTATTACTGCTAATGTAACGCCCCATTTGATACAGATGTATTTCGTCATTTCTATTTGAATCAGTTGATCCATACACGCCCATATCACTACCTTTATTTACATACTTGCAAATGTATTTAATGGACTTGACAGAATTGCAGTATTCGACATTAATATGAGCTTTGAATACTTTCGACAATAAAGGTGAATAGGGCACAACCCAACGGTTACCGACGACAACATTTTGATTTTTTTACTCTTATGGTAATTGATCTACCATTATCTTGAGTTGATCGACGACGATATAATGGGTAACCATCATTTCCAGTGATTGTATCCGAAACCAAAGCTCTTGGATAACGTTTACTGCATTTTCCATCAAGCATACATGGTGAGTTAATATTGAATGCTCCACATGGACCGTGTATCATATTTTGCACAACAACACCATATAATTCAGGATCACTTATTTGATCTGGAATTTCAGCACATATCACATTGTCAACTTCATCCGGTGTGATTTTATTCTGTAACCATATTAATATGTGAGCGTGTGGCAAACCACGCTTTTGCCACTCCAGAGAATACATCCAGCACTTGACTTCACCAAACACTTCAGATTTCACGATAAAATCCATAAGCGCTTTCAATTTTTGCTTAAAAACACGGGCAGTGATATCATGGCGGTCAACTGGAATTTGGCCAACAAATAAATTATCTTTGATGCCACTCCATCTCGGATTACACGTAAATGTTATAAATAAATCTGGTCGACCGTCATTGCATCCTGCGCCTACTCATGCATATGACGTGGGCTGCCTGTGTACGTTGAAGGCAAAATGGTCATTTTCCCAATATCATTAACATTACCGTCATTATTTATAGCATCACGCAAATGAATATACTCCTCCGAACGTAATTTCTTCTGATTAAACTGTATGAAATTTAGTCGTTCACTTTCAATTTTAGCGTACATATCAACAACAAATTGATGGAAAAGTCTACGACAATGAAAAATATGGTTAGTATCATTTTGACGGACCATAAGACGATATGCATAATAATTCATTGAGCTAACTTTTTTATCACTAAATTTTATGACTAAATACAGTCACTAAAATGACTGTAATTCATGAACCAATACAAATATAGAAAGCGTTCATACATAAAAACCTTGGTATTAACTTCAGCTTTAATATGCACTTTGCAGAAATAAAATCGGTTCACGCATTCCAGAGAACATCAATTACTAACACAATGATAATTATTTTTATATATATAGATAAACAAATGATAAAAATTTAAGTAACGTTAGTCAACTAATGAAGGAATAAAGAGGAGAATTAAATTCGGATATAATTTTTTATTTTGTAGGGGAGGTTTCAGAAAGGGTGTGGCGATGACATCTATTTTCATTCTCCGAACTATGTATGATACCAGCCAAAATTGTCTGAATTACGATTTGAAGGATACGAAGCTAAAAATATGTAGGTGATATCGATCATACGTATGCAGCGCAGCAAAGGGGCATGATTGTTTTATCAATATTTCTTAAGTTTTGCAGAGAATTATAATCAGTGAAGTGGATAAAGTTTAGGCTACTGCAGTCTTCTGATTAGAAATTCTAGATGTCAATTTTATGGAAGATAACAGAAGGGATACGGGAATGCATTCCGTTTTCATTTTGAGACTCTGAGATTTTGTACCAATTTTAACTAATTCAAGTAAACACCATAATTGAAGAGGAACTTGGGATAGCCTAATATTTTTCTAGATCATAGCCAGGGGCTGTAAGTGGGTTGTATAGGGTCAGAAGTTCTAAAACCTTCCATATAAATTTAACGATTTTCCGATATTCATCTTTTCTCTGTGAACATAAATTGTTGTATATTGTATCCTTTTATAATGTTTGCCAAAATATGAAAAATCCAGATTGCGGTTATCTTTCCAGTACCATAATTTATATATTCATATATTTCATACTGTTACATTAAATGCAGCTAAACTTGGCAAACACCAAGGGTTTGCTAAAGAAAGTTTCAAAATTAAAATGGAGTGAAAGCTCTTTTCTTAACCGTGCTGGGCGTGTACTTAAAATTTAAAACTTACAACTTTCAGGGTAAGGAAAACTTGTGCACGTAGCTTCATAACTTTCAAACAGTTGCACTGAATTTAGACAAATTTTGTGTACTTCATTCGTTCGATAAACTTAGGTCTAAACATGAACGTAGACTACAGTGTCGTGCACTTTCAGGTAATTCCCATAAAAATTTATCGATTTATCGCATTTAGATGTTTCCGCCGTAAACACTAATTTGTGGGCTGCAATAACTTAAATCGTTATCAATCATTTAAATTGCAATGTTTGGCAAAGAGTGAAAAACAGGATCAGGTAACCACTATTTGGCGCCTTTCGCACGAATTCGCAAATTTAATGGAAATGTTCCTAGATTCAAATCTTCCTTCTTTAAGTCCAGTAAGTCTTAATTAAGCATCATTGTGCTTTAATTCATTCAAAACATTTGTAGTTAAGAATCTGGCGATTTGTCGTGGGCGCAATGACCCTCTTAATACTTTTTCAACAACGCAAAATAACGTTGGAGGAAGGTAAAGTGTTATCCATTAAACGGTTTCAAAACCGCAGGTCTGGCAAGGCTGTCAGCTGTGAAATACCTGCCATCTGAAGTGTTATTTATTTAGAGAAAGCGGAAAAACAGTTAAAACTTACTACACAAGTGCTGATTCAAATGTGGTCGTCATAATCGATCTACCGTGCAAGGAATTGGCAAGATTATAAAGAAATTTGGAAAAGACTGGGAACGTTAGAGGTATGGCCAGGGCTGTGCATCACCGCAATGTACGCACTGCCAAAAATATTACCTCCATTAGTGAAAGTGTGATGGATAATTCGATATATAACTTTTTTTTGCCTGAAATTGAAGTTTACGAACTGGACGATATGTGGTTTTAACAAGACGGCGCCACGATCTACATAACACGACCGATTTTGGCTTTATTGTATAAAAAGTTTCCAGAGAGCGTAATTTCACATTTTGGTGAGTTCAATTGGCCACCAAAATTATGCGAGAAAAAAGACCGTATTTACGTGGATAATCCCCAACTTTGATGCATTCGTAAACCAACATTCGGCAAGTTATCGCCGAGATACTGTCCGAAATGTGTGAGAAAGTGGTGGAAAACTAGCTCAAAAGGATTTAAAGGACATTGTATTTTGTACATAATGGCATGGTCCAAGCATTGTAATGAAGCACAAATTTCACCGAAATCATAGCTCTAAGTGTGTTTTATTTAGCTTTAATTGAAAGCGAAAAATGGCTGGTATTTTTGTAGTGCGTTTTTAATTGATTTTTCACAGTTTTTTAACCATCCAATTTTAATTAAGCTTCAGGAAAAAAAAACAGGAATTTTGGAAAATATTTCAATTTGTATAGGAGGTTCCGGAAGGGGAAGGTGTGCATTTGAAATGAAGCAGATTTCATGAATGTCAGTTATCGTGTCTGTCAGCCAGCCTACTAACAAGCCAGCCATACAGACGGAAGTCGCTCAATCTGCTTAAGAATAGTGATAGATATTTGATCAAAATATACTTAATATTTTACATGCTTCTTTCTGGACGTTATATTTTTGCCGCATCAAATGATGCATGTCTTCATTCATTCGTGTGAAGGTATAAAAAGCACATAGTAGTTATTTCATGAATTTTTAAATTAGTCAAAAAATTCAAAAAGATCAATGTAATTTTTCGCAAAAAAGTAAATGAAACTAATTTGATATTTACAAAGTAAAGCCCTTTTTTCTAGACGAGAAAGATATGGTCTTATGTTAATATATTTGAGCAAAATTACCTTCATTGTTTATTTCTGTTTTATTATTGCTATCAGTTCCAATTTGTGCACAAAATATTTCATTTTTTACTCAACACATCGATTGTAGGCTAAAAGAGCAAAGTGTAATTTTCAATTTGATTAATTAGAAGCCTAGCATTTTTGGCAAAAACGAAATGTGCAGTTTTAGTTTCCCGAAATATCTACATGGTAAAAGTAGAGAAAAAAATGGATAGAAAAATCTGGTTTGGCGAGAAAATTCGGACATGGGGGCAATGGGGCAATGTTTTCCCACTTTTTAGTGAATGTAAAATAAGAAATGCGAGCAAGTTTACTTCCCAGCCATCCCATATCTGGCATGTAATTAAAATTTGTTTACATTTTCACCCAACCTTGTTTTTTTTTATTGAAAATAATTTTTTACTCATTTATCCAGCATATCGCATGTATAAGAAATAAACTTGAATGACCAAATACAATGCTTACAAAAAAAAAATATATATATAAAAAATTAAAGGAAATTGACGCTACTTCGACATAATTCATACGTGACTGGTTAGCTAGAGGGCACTAACAATTGCCTAATATTTATAAAAAAGTGCCAAAAGATGTTTTTGAATTTGGTTTTAAGCAAAAGGCCAATTATAATTTGATATCTCTTATCAATGGACTCTGATCAATTTAACGCTAATATCCCAAAGCTGTCATGTCATGCCACCCATCCGTCTCCTTCTTTCATATCTCAGGGAGTTTCAGTTACTTCAAAATGAGGCAACGAAAAAGGACTCTTTAAAATGTTGCTTTGCATCAAGTTAATTTAATTTTCCCTCTAAATTATATGTTTTTCTTCTGCCGGAACCCTCTTTCTGTAATTTATATTCGCTTGTAGGTGAATGTGGACAAAAACTGTGTAATACGTCGGCATCAGCAGTATTTCCGTTATTTTGTGGCATGAAATACTGTCACTTAATTGCCATAATTTGGCTTGTTAGTCCTTCTTATTTGTTTGTGGCATCTTACACCCAAACTTAGAACAGAATTTTCATCCCTAATGTATTCAGGCGGGAGGTTTGTAGTGGTTCCTAAAATACACCCATCGAATGTTGTAAATTATTTCATAAGAAGGGATATGTCCTTATTCAGAGATAGCCGACAATAAAAAAAAAAAACAGTGAAAAAGTAAATTTAGGACCTGAAATAAATCAAGTTATTATCAAAAGCACATTAATTCTACACCACAAATTTCCACACGGTTTTGCGTCCTCTCGGCATAATTTTTTTATAGGTGAAAAAGATTTCATCTAAGTATCAGGTTAGAAAGACTCACTTTAATAAATCGCATACAGTGTGAAATTTTGCATTAAAATATTTCTCAATATTGACAAAATTTGGGCATATCCTATTTATAATAGAGAAATTTTGACAATCTTCTTTGAAACACCATAATGTTGCTGACGAATTTGCCATATACTCGTACGTACTCGTATGCTAAAAATTATATTTTGCGCACAAAAACCATTTCCGTAATTTCGGCCAAGTGTAGAGTTACAGGTTAGATGCTCGAAGGGTTTCTAAAGTCACGCTGCTGTAGTCACAAAACGGCTAATGATAGCGCGCTTAATTTTTGATGTGTTAGTCTTTTACGTTGTTTACAAGCCTGATTAAGAACATCGTTTTAGTTAAAAAGATTATCGAAATGGTATTCAACTCAACAGGGTAAAGCGCAATTTACGAAAAATGTCAATGAGTCTGCACGAAGCATGGTACGCGTATTAGAAAAATGAACTAAGATTGAAGCCCTATAGAATACAAAATGCGTAATATTTAAAACATTCACAAAAGGTTGGTCTTTTAGGCGTGAAAGTATACCAATAAGTCTACCGTCAAAAGATTTTAACCGATGCTTTGTTACTTCGGGCAAGTAAATAACTCATAGAAACCTTTAGTTTCGCGTACTGAAAAGAACTGATTAAGGGTAATGGGTAGCGAGTTTATCCTTATGGGGAAACCACTGATCCATTTGTCCCTGTACCACAAAAAGTACTGGTCGGATTTTATTGAAATTTTGAGAGTATGTTTCGGTATACATAGTCCTGCCATATGTTTTGTTACACAATTTCCAGCACTTATCGTTCAAAACTTCTTGCGGGAATAGAACTGTTAACTTTTTTTTCAGAACACATGCACTGATTAGTGAAGAATACTAGTCAGTTTGGTTTCAGTTTGCAATCTATTAACATGGAGTGGGGCGTTAAAGAGAATCGAGTCGGCGTAATAGCTTTGCATAAGTGCGGAAAGAGTGCTGGCCAAATTTTCGAGTTGCTAAAACCACTCGGAATATCAAGAATGTTCGTTTATCGTGCTATTGCTCGCTTCGGCGAATTGTCTGGAGTAGAAGACAGGCCAAAAAGTGGTCGCCCGCGCGTTGTCCGTACGAGTGCGGTAGTAAAGGCAGTGCGTGAAAGAATTCGGAGAAATCCCCTTAGAAAGCAGAAAATCATGTCCAAGGAATTGGATATATCAACCAGATCCATGTCTAGGCTGATTCGGGATGATCTGCATATGAAAGCCTATCGTCGGTCCACGGGGCATCTTCTAACTCCTCAGCTAAAAAAAATTAGGATGGAAAGATGCAAGCGACTTTTGCAGTGGCACGCGGACAATGGCCATGAAAACATTCTGTTTATGGATGAGAAAATTTTTACCGTGGAAGAAGTTTTCAACAAACAAAATGACAAGATTTATGCCACTTCATCTGAGGAAGCGAAAAAAGTTGTTCCAAGGGTTCAACGTGGCCATCATCCCTCTTCCGTAATGGTTTGGTGGGGTCTCCCACCATTTTGTCACATCCCCCCATTTCTGTGAAAAGGGCGTAAAAACTGGTGCAAAGGTTTACCAAAAAGATGTGTTAGAGGGTGTTGACCAATACCCTTTTCAATGGACGTAGATGGATCTTCCAACAGGACTCTGCTCCTGCGCACAAAGCTAAAACCACGCAGGAGTGGCTCAGAGTCAATATTCCTGGCTTTATAGCAGCAGAAGATTGGCCATCAGGGAGTCCAGATCTCAATCCACTGGATTATGCTTTGTGGTCAGAATTGGAGAATATGGCTTACAAGACTCCCCACAGAAATTTGGGAAGCCTTAAAACAGCATTAACCAGAGCAGCGTCCTCGATCTCCATGGAAATCGTTCGTGCGGCTATAGCCCAATGGCCACACCGTTTGAAAGCTTGTGTTAAAGCAAAAGGCGGCCATTTCGAGTGAATACAATTTTTTTTAATAACCAATATTGTCTTCTAATAAATGAAATAATTTTGAGTACAATATGAATATTGTTTTTTTTTATCGCGTTTAATATTTGTAACAGAACATATGGCAGGACTAGGTATATACTCTTTATTTAAGATGGAAGGAATCTCTCTAAATCAAGCCGTCTTTATTTGACAGTTTCTTAAAATATGGGAAAAAACTGGAAAAAAACGGTTCAGTTTATAATTTTTTTCTCTCTAAGCATGTAATATATTAAAAATCGTTCTATACCATTTATATAATTAATAATATTCCACAAGTCTTCAAATTTCTGAGTCGTTTGGTTCATCCGATTCCGAGAAAATGGGTCTTTTATGTAAAAAAACGTGATTTTTCTGGAGAGGAAAAAACGCGGCCATTCAAATTTCCCGGTTGAAATGACGTTTTCTTTCGATTTTCGGGGCTAAACTTGATAGCTTGTCTCTCATGCATCCCTGTAGAGTGCAGAAAGTCATATTCCTATCGATTATTCTTTAAGTTTCTGTAGTAAACCCAGTATAACCATAGTCAACCTCTGTTCTCTTGCTCTTGCAAAGTTGTTTGTGTTTATCGCGATGACTCGTTCCAAGAGAAAGCACATTTAGAGGCAGAAGACCTCAGGACAAAGTGCGTAGAACTTCTACCTCGGAACCAACCCCTGGGCCTTCTTCTTCGGAACCAACGCCTGGACGTTCAACATCCACCATTTCCGAAAAATTCAGTTCTAGTTTTCCAAGAGAAAATACGCCTGATTCTTCCTTTTCCGAAAAATCATATATACATATATATATATATATATATGTATATAGATATCATAATGTCTATGTATTAGATACAAATGTCTTAGAAGGTGTTTAGGTATGTAAAATTATGTTAGTTTGACAAATTTCATATCAGCGAGATCACAGGTTATGACGAATTAATTTAAAAATTTTTTTTTTGGGCACTTATGGTGGTTGGATTTGAATTTTGGATATATCATTTCATTCAGGACATACTAAAGAATTTTTTGCGGCAATAAAAAAAAATTATTTTTTCTTAATTTTCGCTACCCATTACCCTTAAATATTTTTTTAGGTTTTAGTTTTACTTCAGGTTTTGTTCGTTTTTGTTCGATGAAAATCGAAAAGTAGTAATTTATCTATCGATTTTATTATAAGTAGAGACTATATTTAGTATTAAAACATAGATAGTTATTTGTATGTTTATTGAAATTAAAATGGGGAAAAATGATTTAAAAAAATTGTTTTAGCGCTGAAATAGGAAAAAAGGATAGACTTTAAAGAAGTTTTAAAACAATTGATTTCACGACTTATTGAAAGAGTAACAATCTTATTAGCATATGCTCTTATCTTTGGAAATGGGATGTCATCTTACATCGTGAATTTGGCTTTCATGAAGAAGACGATTGTGAGACAAAGTATACACCAAATTATCAATAATAATAATGGAATAATTGCGTCTACAAGATGGCAAAAATGGTCAATTAGAACTAACTTTTTTGTAAATGAAAAAGAAATAACAAAAATCCCCGTTAAATCGATGAAATAAAATCGGCAAAGTGACCACCCTCAGAATGGAAGTACATTTAGGCACATTTTAGGAAATTTTTCATAATTTTTTCACATCCAAGACCTCTTTTAGCTTTTAGGCACATTTCAGAATATTTTTCCACATATTTTTCCATATTCCAGGCCTTTTCAATTTTGCTAATGTTTAAGATTTTCTCTCAAGTCAAGATTTCTAATAATCATGAGCAGTTAAATCGGGCGGAGGGGTAATTATTGCCCCACCATCCTGTATTGTTATTTACTGTTAATTCATTTTTTAACTTCACCTTATTATGTAATCGGTATAAACTAAAATTTTAGCTATATTCCTTCTATTCAGTTGCATTAAAATCAGTCAAATTTGGTATATGCTAGTGAATGCTATCTGAAAATGAGGTTTGAGAATGAAAATGGACCACATCGCCCCGTCTTCTCTGGCAGGTCTCACACAAATTGTCTGGTTATCCGAAATTCAACCCTTGCCCTGTAAATCTTAATTAGTGGACCAATTTTTGTCCATTGTCTCGAAGGCGACCAAGTGACCGATTTTACCCAAACATTCTTGGCTTCATATTTTTCAAGCAATTGCACTGAATTTAACCAAATTTGGGATTCATTTGGTAAACTTAGCTCTCAGAATAAATTGAATTGCCTCGGCTATTCGGATAACTTTCATACAAATTGGTAAATTTATTGATATTTAGTATTCCTCCTGTAAAACCTATAATTGATGGACTTCAGTTATTTAAATTTCTGCTAATAGCATTGCGTTCTAATGCTTGGTAAAAAATCATCTTTCTTTCTTTCTTCTCGTATCGTATCTTTCATTCTATTGAACTAAATATAGTATAATCTGGAAGATATAAGGTATCATTTCGAAAATTTAGTTCTGCAAATGAAAATCTAATAATTGTCACTCCCCTTATTGTAGCTCGCATACAAATTTACCGATTTAGCATAAATCAGTAGTCTTTTTTTGAAATTTCGAAGAGGGGATTTTCAGACTGTTAAAAATGTGTTTCTAATATTGAGCTTTTACACTTTTGGACCAACGTAACAATATGTTGACAGAAGTTTCTTCATTGGTAGGTCTATTCGATTGTCTGTAAAATTTGCTATTAAAATTTCGGGAAATTTTTATTTTTATTCCAAATTAATGGGAAATAAAAATGACCTGGAAATTCCGCGTTTTAGATCTTTTTGCATCATTCTGCTGCTTTAGGTTGATAACATCTGTGGTTTCCTTACATAAATGAAAATAACTTCATGAACGTTTTTTTTTTTGGGCCACCATGTACACTCGTACACAAAGCAGTTATTAGCGAAATTTGTTTCATTGACTTTTTTTCATGAGTGTAATTTTGGTCAGATTTTCTCGCCTTGGTTTAAATGCAAAAATATTAAAAAATACAAATTAGCTTTATGTTCATACATTTATTTTTTGTGTACCTTTTTACTGGTCATGCTTAAAATTTTATGTCGTTTAGTTGGGGAGGAAACCTTGTCATCGCCATAGCATTGGTCGCCGCGGTTGCTTTTTTTTTCTTCCCATCACAAAATGTTTAATTTAGCTGCGCTTGAAATCCTCCTCCTGTTATGATTATTAAACATTTTTTAATGCGACCTCTCTTTCGATTTTTTTTTTGTCTGGGACGTTTTGCTCTTTTTTTGTCCGGCGATAATCTTTAATTTTGTGTCTATCAAATTGCGCCTTTTGTGGCAGCAGTTGATGTTAGGCGGGCGTTGCTGCCGATGCTTTGAAATGTAGTCTCAAACATTTTCTTACGGTTTGATGATTCCTTTGTCCAAAGTTATTAAAATTGTGTGGTTTATTATTCGGCTTTTTTGTATTCTATCTTTAAGCATTATTTTCATCTTATTTTTCGCTTATTTTTAATAAATATAGTCTTTCAAGTGGTGTTATATGTACGTGACGTATTTGAACAAAAAACCTTAATCAAAAATGTATTATGGTCGTATGTTTTTGTAGGGTGGCGAAGGAATTGCTTTGTTTAAACAGCAAACGATGACACAGATATTTCTTCGTATTCACAAATCAAACACAATTTGTAATGACTCACGTAAGGTGGTAGGAGGAAGTGGAAATTCAACTTCAAATAAAACTTGCGTTTGCTGATGTAGATTTCTAATAAATTGGATGGCTTTTATGGAATTTAATACATCTTTGTTGGTTGATTTTTTAATAATTTGGTCGTCCTTTTGAAGTGCACTCTTTCGCTGCCCAGAAATGACTGAAAAATATGCACGATATACATGGTAATGCTAAAAAGGATAAAAGATTGAAATCAAAATACACTGATAATTAAACAAAAATGCGTCTCGGGATGTTTCTACAAATTCCATGATTCCTGGAAATGTTTGCTTGCCATTTTCCGAGAAATGAGCCAACATGAAATGATTAAAATGTAGCAAACTCCTCAAACTTAGGTTCGGGGTGTGTATCATTTTATACGAACTCTATTGTGACGCATAATCTGCCTGCTGGCTGATCTGATGGACGACAGATGACGTAAATCTATATCGATCGCTACGAAATTTCACCAATGATAATACATACACATATGGTCAAAATAATAAGTACACCCTATATTTTTTTTAAAAGGCCCGTAGACAAAAATTTATTTAAATTAAAAGATAAAACAAATACTAATTTCTTTTGTTATAACATTAGAAATAAAATAAACACTAAAACAATGATAAAAACAAAAATTAAATTCAATATTTTTCAGAAAGTAAGGAATTATTCGAAAAACATTGGACAAAATAATAAGCACATTTAGTTAAAATAACAAAAAAAAAAAAAAATAAATAAATAAATAAATTAAAAATTTTGTTTTTTTTTGCTAAATTGGCTGAGTTTCGTTAAAAGCCGGTATATCTATTTTTATTTTTAATTATTTTGTTGACTCTGTTCGACATGCTGGCAATAAGCTTCCTGCAGGTTTCTACTGGTATTCCATACCAAATTTTTTTGAACAAAATTGCATAACTGATCCTTATTTTTAAGAACTTCATTTCCAATTCTTTGTTTCAACTCTCCTCAAAGATTTTCGATTGGATTTAAGTCCGGAGATTGACTTAGCCAGTCTGAAAGGGCAACATTATTATCTTGGAACCAATCCTTTACCAACTTAGAAGTATGCTTCGGATCGTTATCCTGGTGGAATGTCAATCTAAGAGGCGTACTTCCTCCAGCATAGTTCAACATCGTATTTTCCAAGATATCTTTGTAGTGGAATCTGGTCATAGTGTCAGTAATTTAACATATCGGGTTGACATCCACCACAAGAAATAACCCCAGACTATAATATTGCCGGCCCCTTGCTTGACTGTCTTCTTTGTAAAGTGAACATTAAATTCCTTACTCTAATGGCGTCGAACATTCCGGGCACAGTCGTTTCCAAGTATATTAATTTTTGTTTTATCGCTCCACAAAATGTTTCGTAATTTTTTTTCACCGTCTTCTCCGGACCAATTGAAATTACTTCTTGCAAACGCCAATCTAGCGTTTAATTTTTTTTGTCTAAGCAAAGGAACTCTTCTAGCTATACGTCCTGGTAAATGTGTTTCTTATAGCCTACGACAAACCGTTCGCGATGAAATTACATTTCCAATTTCTGCTGAAATCGCTATTGAAGACACAAACGAGTCCTTCTTCGCAAGTGTTACAATATGTACATACATATATATCTGTTGTTTTTGAAGTTTTTTCGGGTCTTCCGCAAGTTTCGACGAACTTTTTAGGCTTTAAAGCATTTTGTACAAAAAATAGCCACCGATTCATAGTTTTTGCTATAGAACGAAGACATTGGCCACTTTCTCTTAGTCTTGAAACAATTTTTCTCTCCTCCGGAAAACAATGACTTTTTCGACTCATGGCTGATTTTTTTAACAAAATATTTTGTTATGAATAAAGATAAACCACATTAAAATAACCTTTCCAAAAAGACTACAGCAGACTGCGACAATATTAAAGAATTGAGCAATGTGCGAGTATTTATTTTGACCAAGTACAGAAATCACACCTGAACAAAACTAACTCACAATGAAAACAACGGGGAATCCCCAGTTTCGTTTTTACTTTTAAAGGCATTATCATATTAAAGTTATTTAAATAAAAAAGAATTGCAATGTTTACTTTCTCTTAAAGTAACTAAAATTAAACATAAAGCAAAAATAAGCAGGTGTACTTATTTATTCGACCATATGTGCATTTTCTCAATTAATGGTACCTGTTTGAATATAAATAAATATCAACGACTCTTCTGGGGATGTTAACAAAATGCCGACAAGACAAAATGACAGATTTCATTTTACAGGATAAATATTGTTTTATGTGGAAAGATGTAATACCCAGAAGGAAGCGTTCAAGGTCATCTTTTGACCACATGACTTTCACGACTTTTTAAGTTATCCGTTAGGCTCTCTGAGAGGTTGGCTGACATTATAACTGAAGTAAACTTTTATAAAACTCTTGAAACTTATCGCAGCCTAATATTTCGTCGTATGGTGGTTGGAGATTGTAAAAGGTCTATGTCGACCTACCCCTTATGGTACTTTCCACACAAATTGACTGGTTATTCAAAATTTAATGTTCTCCCTGTAACTCCTAATGCTTAAGCTGCAGTAACAAAATTTTTATCCTTTATGCAAACATACAGAGTGATTTTTTAAGATTTAAGTTTTTTTCGGGTTGCCAGCACTGGTTAGTAATGGCGTTCAAACGTCATCTGTAAAAGTGAAAAGTGCAAAGTATACTCTGCTATTTCATCATGGAATGACGAATGACCGACCACAATGTCTAATTTTTGGTGAATGGGTTTTACAAAAGCTCAATGAAAGTCCGCTGTTTTTTCGAAAAATTCAGTGATGAGGCTCATTTCTTGCTGAAAGGATACGTACACAAGCAAAACTGTCGCATCTGAAGTGTTAAATAGCCACATGCCGTACATGCACTATTGATGCATCCCGAAAAAATGACAGTCTGGTGTGGTTTATGGGCTGGTGGCATCATCGGTTCATTTTTCTTCAAAGAGGACCGTGGAAGAAACGTTACCGTCAGCATCGAACGATATCGAGCCATGATACGCTATTTTTTTGCCCCAATTGGCTGAGTTGAATTTGGTTGACATATGGTTTCATCAGGACGGTGCAACATGCCACTCTGCTCGTGAAACAATATCGAAAAATTGGACCTTCCGAATGGGCATTTTGAGACGGAGCCGTGGACAACATTTATATGAAATTATCTTTAAACATTAAATGACAAGGACCAATTTATCGATTCCAATAAAAACTATTAATATCTGATGCAAATATGAGTGTTTTGTTCGATTTTTAAAAAGCTACGATTAAAAAATCACCCTATATCTCAATAACCTTAGTTCTGAGAACGAAATGGACGAAATTTCCACGCCTCCTTCTCATCAAAATGTAGTGTTTTTCACTGTAATTCTTAACTTGAAAAGTTCAGTTACTAATATGTTTGCCAATTACATAGCTTTAGAATGTTTGGTAAAATATGAAAATATTACTCGGATAATGAGTCCTTTCTAGTAGCTCCCCTATTTATTATCCACTTCTTCGCCATTGCATATGACATTAGGTGAAGGTATTTGCGACATAATTTCCTGCATTGGTTTTCGTATCAAATGATATATACAGGGTGGCGCACCAATTACAATACAATTAAAAATGCTGATAACTTTTTTTTAATCTACACATTTTATTTATTTTATTTTTTTTATTGTATAGAAATTAAATTTTATTTTATATAACTAATTGGTTTTGAAGATGATAGACCGCAAATGACCTCCCTGCTCATTCACCAATATGTGATACCTAATCAGAAAATTATTCATTGCTGAATTGCCTCAATTATTGTTTTAATAGACTGCTTCAATTCAGTTAAATTCCTTGGTTCCGTTTGCGTGACATACCCCATAAAAAAGTCAAGTGCGGTCAGGTGACCTTGGGGGCCAGCGGAAAGGGGAGTTACTAGATATTAATTTATTTAAAAATTTTCGTTGGAGCTTCGCTAGAAACAATTGGTATTGAAACGGGTACGCCCTCGGCGCAGTTCTGTGTAAAAAAACTCGCTCAACACTTTTAAATAACGGTCCCCGTTTCGTGTTTGTAGGACGATTCGTGCGCCACCCTGTACTTTGGTTCCTTCTGGTGAGGTTATAAAAATAATAAGTGTGGTGTTAGGAGTAAGGAGACCTTTGTTGGCTTAAAAGTACATAAAATGCAAGAAATGATTTATAGGAATAAGTTGAATTACACCCAAAAAAAACTGTTATAATTTTCACGCCTTATAAAAAAAAAATAAATTTGAAAAATAAAAAACAAAAATGGCAGAGCATTGTAGGTTTTAAAGTTATTTGACACATAAGAAAAAAATTTCACAAAAGTTGTTTTCAAAAAAATAAACATTTGTTTATATGAGCGCATACTTGAATTTTACAACTCCTTATTCAGAAGAATGAACATTCATTTCCTCTGCCGTTTTCTCGGGATAGAAATGTAAAGTGAATGTTTCAATATATTACAAATTTTATTAACAGTTGCCAAGCACATAATATCCTTAATTTAAACTTTTATTCTTAATAAAACTTTGGCTACCAAAAAAAACAAAAAAAACAGCCATCGGCTTCGTTTACAGCAGCGTAATGACATTTGTCTACGACAAAATGTTTCCACACGGATAACTGAGCAGTGTCACAAAAGGGAATAAGGGGTAGGGCGACACTGAAACAATAAGACCTAAAACAATTTCACTAAAAGGAACCATAATAATATCCGTTAGTATTTTTCTAGGCAATTGACTGTGTTTTCTCTGCATCGATGGGATGGAACTAAATGGTATGATGTCCTGTGTGATTTAGCCCGGCAGGAGAAGAAAGAAAAAGCATTTACTTTTGGCACTTAACAGCTTCCAAAATGTTGTAAATTTTCCATTATTGGTCGTTTATTATGTATCCACCACAGATCGCTGCGTACTTTCGCTGAAAGTCGGTGTTAACCGTATCCGTGATTTATTTGTGATTCCTTGTCCTGGTTTATGTGTTCCCTGTCATCGAGTATCTGAGAACAATAACGGTTATTTTATTGGATTTTTGCTATGATGGCGTCCTTTCATCGTTTTCCTTTCGTTAAGATGACTATAAAATTCACTTTGATTGCCAATTCGAGTTAATACGATTATATGGACTGGTTGTTTTATGCAGCAAGTAAACAAGATTAGAGAATTTATGTCTGTGCCTAAAATTGTTTTATATTTTGATGAGATATTCGGTAGCCTATGTTGGTGCAATGACGTTCCAAATAATGTATTTGACATTCCGGGTTCAAATATGTTATCACCACTCTTCAGTTTGTGTTAAGTAAATAGGTTTTAACGAAATTGCTTTGACATTTGATCTGAAGTGTGTACTTGATGTTAAAGTTCTGGGTCACGTTTGTTATACGAGTGCAAACAATTGTCCCTGAGTATTTTTCAAACGACGCTGTCGTAAACTCGAAAACGAAATGCAAATCAATAATTCTGCTTTCTATGTACGTTTAATACAAAACTTTTGCAAAGAGCAGCAAAAAATTAACATGCAATTGGTAGTTGGCAAATAGTTTTTGAAATATTGATTTTGCTGGCATCATATATCAAATCATTAAAGAAATCAATAAGTTTCCATGTAGGTCAAATGCATAAGATGTAGTAAAAACAAATCCACTATTTTTGCATGTCACTGAATGTTATTTATGCATAGTCAAAGTAGCGTGATTTAGGTGAAATAATCACAATTTCTTTCGCTGATTTGTTTTCAAAATCTTCCTCCCTAGTTGCAAAAAAAAAAAAAAAACGATATTCAATTTTCAGAAATTTCGTTTGAGGCGAATTTTTTATCAACACATTGATTTACCGTAGACAGTTAGTCACTTAATGCCAGTTCCGGAAGGATGTGTACGAATCCTCCAACCCAGCTTCCGGATTTTCATAGAGATAGCGAGTTTACGCGTAAACATTGTAGTGTTTTCAGCCACTTGGCCTGCAAAAACGTTAAAATTGTCGAAGTAGTTTTTTGAGCATGAAAGCATATCTTTCTAACGCCATCTAGCGTAAACCTATTGCACGCGTCACGCGGGTTGTGGTTGATACCAAAATCGCTGGTAGAGACTTTGTGCTCGAATGTGGAGTTGCATTGCAACCGGGCGCTACAGACCCGTAGAGCAGCAGATGGGGACTATGTTCCATACTAGCATAATCAATTTTTTATCTCCTGGCTGCGAAGAAAGGGCTGACAATATGTGTTCATACCACAATTGTCAGCCCCTTTTCCTAGATGGCCCAAGTTTTACTTGGCTATCCCAGGGGGGCGTTGGCAATCGCATTGCAATACGCCCAGTGTGTCGCACACCGTGGACTTCTGCATTTATACTGTGCGAAATACAGATGACTAAAGGTATCCATTGAAAAAATAATCCATTTATTTTTATATATGAATTACAAATTACATTTACACGGAATTTTTTTTAATTGAAAAATAGAAAAATCGAATTTATTTTATTTTAGGAATGTGTTCGTGGTTTATAACTGAATTTAAAACCTTCAATAAAGCTAAGGAAGGAGAAGCAAAGTATAAAATGGTGTGTGTGGTCAGATATTCTCTCAAGAAGGAATTAAAGGTGAGGGGGAAAAAAACGAATAGAATTGGAAGGAGGTGTTGCTTGTGCTGCAATATACGAGATATCTACATGTTTTTCTGTTGGAACAAAATACTTTGGGGATTTCAATATTTTGTCTTGGGTGTTCTCCGGGATGAGAGACACGACTTCATTTCACTAAGGTTAGATGAGAAGTGAGTTAAGACTCAAATGTAACAGGTATTGTAAGCCAGAGTTGTGGAGCAATCTTCACTGCTAGAATACGGGAAAAAGCTTTTGGCAAGAGATATTACAAGATAGTAACAAAAGATATATCATATAAGAGAGTGACAAGAGATATTATATTACAAGTCGACGAGTGTAGAATAAAGATAGGGATTATTTTTTCTAAATGTCAGCTTTTAAATGTGTCAACATCTGTATAGAGTTGTTCTTTAATCGTAGTTTTTTAAAAATCGAATAAAACACTCAAATTTGCATCATATATTAATTTTTTTTTTTGAAATCGATAAATTGGTCTTCACCATTTAATTTTTAAAGATAATTTCATGTAAATGTTGTTCGCGGCTCCGTCTCAAAATTTCCTTCCGGTAGGTACAGTTTTTCGCCACTTTTTCGAGCATTTAGGCCTGCATTCCACGAATCACGCGTGTTATGTTATGTTATGTTGAAACGCAAGATTTCGAGGGCTAACTCACAGGGCCAAATCGAGAGATAAGCTGCTTACTAAATTCATACCTCAACATATCCATTGTTTCACGAGCAATGTGGCATGTTGCACCGTCCTGATGAAACAACATGTCAACCAAGTTCAAATCAGCCAATTGGGACAAAGAAAAAATTCCTTGTGGTTGGGTAACACATACCCAATCGCTAAAAACGGCGACATTTCACGATTGTCATTAACACTGGTCGCTACGGCTGCAATATTTTCTTCGGTACGCACTCTACGCATACGAGTTAATAGTTTTATGTCCAACAAAGTAAATTTGGTGCAAAATTTGAAGATAACAGCACGAATTGTTGATTCAGCAGGTCGATTATGGCGACCATGAAATGATCGTATCAAACGAAGCACATTTGTCACAGAACACGAATTTTGATAATAAATTTAAACGATTTGCAATCGCTGCTCGTTTGTTAGTCTTTTCATGATGATATGGCAGAGTTTATTGTACACTTTTCACTTTGACAGATGACGTTTGGACGCCACTATCAACCAGTGCTGCCAACCTGTAAAGCTTAAATCTTAAAAAATCACCCTTTATCATCATAATGCTATAGCAATGCTATGCTATATTAAATTATTTCATTAAAAATTCAGAATTGGAACAATAATAGCTTTAAATATGTATCGATATTTAGAGATAACGCGTGTTTTTTTAAAATGAAACTGTAAATAAAAAGGAGGACAATTTCGACATATTATCCACTAGACCCCTGTCGATTTGGTTTATTTATTGAATATATATTTTCCAGTACGGCGCTACTTCTCTGACGCATTGCTTTATGAAAATTCTTAAAACTAAACACAACCTAATATTTTGTGAGATTGTTGCCAACATTTGTAAATGGACAATATTGACCCATCCTATCTGATTCTTCCTACGCTTAGACAGCTTTTTCCCAAAATTAAATTTTTCCTCTTAACATTTCTTTCGATATTTTATCAAGAAGAAATGTTCACAGACAAAATAATCACTTCAAATTAGGCCGCCGAAGAGTTGAAGAGCGCACCAGGCGACCATCTACCCATGCTGATGATAGTCATGTCCAACAAAAAAATTGTATCTATATTTTTGTCTCTTGTTTTACTTTTTAATACTCGGAAAATGTTGAAGAAAATCGACATGTTTACCTGCATTACTTCTGGGGCGTGCTATGCAAATAACTGATTAAATCCATGTATTTCCTGGCTTCTCAGTCAAACTTGGTACGCGTTAAGCGCTTGCTAAATTCTGACATAGGAATGAAAATTGACGGTATTGACAAGCCCTTTCTGGAAACTCACAAATTGGAACATTTTTCGAAATTCAATCTTTCTTCTGTGATTTCTAATCAAAAGGTATCAGCAAACGAGATTTTTGAACACTGCTTTGACTTATAACGCTTGGTAAGACCATTAGCTAAAGCCTCTTCTGAATTCATTGCATTTCAAAATGTTGAAATACAAATTGTAAAAGAATATATAAACCATAAATTAGCTTTAAAATTTGATTTTTATTATCTGTTTATGAATAAAATGAAACTGAAACAATGAATTCAATAACAAGAACAATTATAAAAATTTAAAAAAAAACAAGTTCAGTCTTTTGAAGCATTAATTTTGCCATCAAGTGCAAATAAAATAAAAAATTCAGTCTTGTATTAGGATTAGAAAAATAATAGTTTTCTTAAAAAAATAATCAAGACAGCACTAAATATTGGTCCTTTGTCTCTTTCTTGAAAAAACATCAAGAATAACATCGGCACTTATAGACAATTTTACAATTTCGTTTTCAATGTTTAAAATAGTTAAATTTGAAAATTGGTCTTGATGCATCGTTAATCTCAGCCAAGTTTTAATTCGGTGTATGGCAGAAATGCTTCTTTCACAGCCAGCGGAGCTTATAGGGAGACTTAATGCTATTTGTAGAAGTTTGAACTTGTTGGGTATATATTTTTCCCAACTTTTTCCTTCAACATGTTAAAACTGATAGAAAAATTTTTATGTTGAGCCTTTAACAGATTTTTTAACACAACAATTTCGACTGAAAGTGAATCTACATCAGTCTAAAGAATTTGTTTGTAATTTTCAATGAATTCAGAAGCTCCTTCCAAATCAAGCCTTCCAAAGTAACTCACTGATTTGGCTAGCGGAAGACTTTTGATTCTGTGCTCCAAATTTACTGTTACTCGTATATTACCGATTACTGGATAGTACATCTTAATTTTCCAGTATTCAAATGCAGTCGACTTTTCAGGCAAATCAACAAATGTACTTTTACCTACCATTGAATCCACTAAAAAATCTTTGAGCAACGAGGATTCTTTCTTTCTTTTTGAAATTCTTGTTGATTCTAATGAAATGTCGTTTTCGTTGGCAAAATGTTCAATATCTTTCCAAACTTCATGAAGTCTGTATCTGCAATCTTTAAAGGTGTTGATTGTCCCCACCACCGTTTCATAGGCTTCTCCTAAACTTGAGTTTTCTGTTTGAAAATATTTGCTCAAGATGCCTGTTGCTTTGTGTGCACTATGAAATACGTAAAGGTTCACAATAAAATCAGGTTTGGTAATCAGATGAAGTAAACCTAAAGCCTCTACTGATGTGAAGGTTTTACATGAGTCTCGCCCATGGTGTGCCACCACACAGGTGCTGTTTTCTAATATTTTACTTTTCTTTCTTGGTTATGTGTTCTTTCTTTCTTCTAGCGACAGCAAGCGCCCCTTTGGGGTACTCAAACTAATCCCGAAGGATTAGCCAAACTACCAGAGATTGGAAGTAGGTCCCTTGGAAAAACTTCCTCAGGTCCCACTCCCTCACTCGGCCAAATACCTTTGTAGTTACTTGGTATGAAGTGAGCTACCTCCCGGGCAGGAGTTGAGGTATCTAGGAAGACCTCGGATAAATATGAACAGTGTTTTCCAAGCTAATGCCTTCCTTCACCAACGCAAATGAAGCAACGCAAAAGCACTGAAAACACTTGTTCGGGCAACCACAGCCAGCACAGTGCTCCC
This sequence comes from Philornis downsi, assembly GCA_019455685.1. Classification (NCBI taxonomy): domain Eukaryota; kingdom Metazoa; phylum Arthropoda; class Insecta; order Diptera; family Muscidae; genus Philornis; species Philornis downsi. The sequence goes on from JAHXMU010000804.1 coordinate 229,989, forward strand.
ACTAGGGGTCCAACACCATTGACCAGGAAGGAACAATGTTCCTTGGGCCCCTGGTTACCCGTGCAGACAAGCTACTCCAGTTTTGCTTTATCATACCTCGCATGGAACTGGTAATCCATAATCTACGGCATAGATTTTCAATGTCCGAGGAGAGAATATCAACACAGCAAAGCACACCATGCTCCTATCATAGTTCATTAACCAGATCTCTCTGATCATACAACAATATTTATGGAAAAGATAAAGCTTCTAATACCTCCCGACGGCTTCTCTATGTCAGGATGTGCCTTGTTTAACTATGACTCTCCCATTTACTTGGTTTTCGAAAAACGAGTTCCAAGATCAGTTTGATATCATATTATAGGTGAATCCCAAGACATAATCCACCTTTTCCTAGGGCGCCTGACACAAGGCCACACTAATTTGTTTTTGTACGCAAGCATCATACCCTTTGCCTGCTTAATTACAAGATCAGGTAGAGAGGCTAGCAAACACTCGCCTACCCACCTAAAGCCTCTACTGCATATTTGTTTCGCGCTTTATTCGCTTCTTCCTCTAAAGCATTTTTAATACATGTAGCCAGACATCACATTTGCGCCATCATGAGATTGACCAACTTATTTTCTTCCAAAAAATACAAAATAAGATTTTGTAAAGAATTAGCGTCTCTACTTACAGAGCAGTCCACAAATCCTAGAAAATGTTCTTCTGTTTCTAAGTCGATGGCAAATCTTATTGTAATCGATAGTTGTTGTTCTTCGAAACATCTGGAATCATCTAACATCAAAGAGAAAAATCCACGCGATTTAGCTTTTTGAGCAATTACAGTGATTACACCATTTGCAGATATTTGAACTGATACGTTTTAAATGCCAGGACTGCAATAATTTGTAATTTTGTTGAAATGGAACCTGAATGATAGATCGTGCAAATTCCAAAAAATTGCTTCTACTTGTAGATTTTGGACCTTGTCTATGCCCCGTAGAGGAAAGCATTGACGCATCAAAAGTAATAATATACCTTATCTATAACTTTATTTATTCACAATATTCATCTATTTGTAGTGAATGTTGCTGAACAATCTGTCGGTGCACATTTTGAGATGAAATTTCGGAGACCTTGTACGTTTGAAAAGACTGTGTGTGATGCGCCGACTGATCTTGTTTTTTCAAACCTTCACTCAGTTTCTTCCATTCCCGACACTGTAAACTGTTCATTTTATTATCGACATTCTTTAAGTCCAAAATTGGGATAAACGAAACAAAATGCCTTTCGGATTCAGCACTATATAGGTATTATAGCCATTCATACACATCATAATATTTAGCAGAAAGGATCTATTCTGTCCGTCAATCGTGACCTTTTTAGATTTAATTTTTGGCTGCTGTGGCCTACTCTCCTTTGTACCTAAATCATTTGTTAGATTCTGTGCTCCCATATTAGAATCATTAGTTCTAGTTAGTTAAAAAGTTCTAATTAGTTAATTTCATTTGTTGGTCTAATAATGGCTTTATCAAAACCAAATATTTTCGGCCCGGATGTCCCAGATTTATTACCATCTACCGAATTTGTTATATTGACTTCTTCAGCGATTTCAACGCTTTTTGAAACCCTTTTTGATTTGAAAAATGATCTAATATCTTGAATTTTTGTCATGTCTAAAATTCAGAAGGCTTAGGAGACTTAATTACTTACATTTAAAGAGAAATTCTTACCGATGGTTGTATTTTGTTCAGAATAAACTTCTTAAAAAGTTCAATGTATTGCGAAGAATTAAACGTGGTTAGCTTACATTATTGTTTGTGCTTACATATTTATTGTCTTGTTTTTGTTTACATGATCAGCTGCATCGCCTATTCCGGCGAAAAAGGCAATGTAATGTGTAGCGTAGTAAGCAACTTTCTACATAATTTGATAGATAGAACCATCATCTCATAATCTACTGGATATTCGATTCGTTTGACAAACACTTTAAAACGACTTTCTTTATTTGAATACTGTCAACTTCATTCGTTGCCAATGAACATAATGTGAAAACTCTGAAGGGGGGGCTTAGTCCCCCCCTAGTTTGAAATTTCTGTGAATGATTGAACGTTCAACGTGAGTTATTCTTATGTGCAGTTTCGTCCCTGTACTCGCACATGTGTTGTGAAATATAAAATTACTTTAACATTTGTTAAAATAATTTGGCATTTCCTTTTATTATTAATTCTTACACGTATTGCCTGGTAATTGTAAATATTAATTACGTTCTCGTTTACGAAGGTGATGAAAATGGCTAACGTTTTAGTAAATGAATAAATTATTTTCCTGCCTTAATGCGGAATAACGTAGAACTTACTACCATCACCGACAGCTATTATTATACCCATCTCTACGACGTACTGAAGGTGTGGAATATCCCAAAAATGACTACCAGTCTCCACTGAATATCATGCGTGATTCACCCGGCAGGCGTCTATTTGTTAAACCACATAACCTTTCTCAGGGCATTGCCGGTGGAGGGCATTTTCCAAGTTCTGCACTATTTGGCCTCTTCCTCCATACGCAATGCCTGGTTTACGGTTTGTACTTAGGCGTTCATTGCATCCCAGATGTGCCCCAATATCGGTATTGTGTCCCCCATACTTCACTCAATTAAACTTCCACGTATCGGTGCTCCAATTTACATTATGTTGTCTTTAAACCATGGATAGTTAAATACGTCAGGCTCTGCATTTCCATTCACATGGGGACACTATGGAACTGTCATAATCAATCCGAAATAAGTAGTTTCTATGTCCCCCATGTTCTTTTAGGAATTTTGTGAGATCATATTTTACCTCGATCTCGATTTAATCATTTTTTTATGTTCGGTCAGTTCTAGCCAATGTGCACTACATATATATGTGCCCCATATATTATGTCCTGCAGTATGGGTTCCTTTCTTCTCCTCCTGTCGGAATCTTGTGCGACTCCATGCCTCGGTCAGTTTTACACCAACATGTTCTATCTGATAAATAATCTTTCACTATTTTTATCAGTTAGCAATTCGACCCTTTCGCACAAAACGCTTTTAGCGAAAGCTGTCGTCGAACTATGCGAGTGAGTGGAGGTTTACGATTCGCATAACTTTCTTTAATTACACTTCGTCCAAAAGAATGGAGGTATTTATCATTTTATTTCGAAAATGTAAAACACAGAAAGAAACGTTTAAAGCACCAAGTATCTTTCGCCTAAATATGTTTCGGAATTTTTGCCGTAATTACCCAAAATCTTCATGAAGAATCCTAAAGCTTGGCACAGTCTAATATTCCAAGTCGGGGTTAGTAACTGGACTTTGTTGGGCCGCTTCTAGTACTTCCTATGTAAATGGGTGACTTAACTTATATATTCTTATGTTCATGTCTTTTATTCACCTGTAAAAACTTCGGTAAAATATTGTGTATCTGCAAATGAAAATAAACCACATTGCCATGCCTATTCTGATACCTTCCACACAAACTGTCCGTTTCCTTGATATTGTTTTTTCTGCCTAATTTTTTGTTTATCGTTCTGCTTTTTAAAGCTTAGTAGTGTATGAGAAAAAGCGAATAAATAATCACGCTCCTTGTGATATCTCTCATAAAAATGCGTATATTCTAGTATGTCTTGCGTTTGTTTCGGAAAATGCAAATGATGGACATTGTCACACATTTTCTTGTATCTCCCAAACAAATTTAAAGAAATTTTTTTTGGTCTGCAATTAAAGATTATGAACTGGACGTTATGTGGTTTTAACTAGACGATGCCACGTTTTGACGGCGTTAATTGGCCACCAAGATCATGCGATTTAACGCCGTTAGACTCTTTTGTGGGGCTACCTCAAAGACCGTGTTTACGCGGATCATCCCCAAACTTTGGAGCATTTGAAAACCAACATTCGTCCAGTTATCGTCGAGATATCGCTTGAAATGTGCAAAAAAGTGATCGAAAACTATCTCAAAAGGATCCACTGCTGCAACCAATCCATAGGCGGTTAGTTAAATGGCACTGTATTTCGTACATAATGTTAAAAGTTTCTTCGAAAACATAGCCTTGTGTGTGTTATATTCAACTTTACTTTTTGAACCGAAAAATGGATAACCCGATACCTTGCTATCTTGTTAAATGAAAGCACAATAAAAGGAGCAACATTATAAATTTCTGAAGTCCTTTGCTTAAAAATTACGGACCGTCCACTGATTTTTGACAAATCGGTCAATGAGTGTGGCAACGTCGCCATTTTCTTAGTTTATCATAAGCATGATAGGTTCCAAAATTTGCAGAATTTAGTACAACTGATTGAAAGGTATGGATGTAAGGATATGTTAGTTAAATTGGTCAATTATATGGAAGGTACCAGGTCCAGCTGTATATGGAGAATTACAACAAGAAATTACTACTAATAATAATTTACTGGGAAATAGCTAAATTTCAGAAACTCGGTCAATTTGTGTAGGAGGTATCAAAGGGGTGTGGAAATGCGTTCCACTTTCATTCTGAGATCCTAATGTCGACAACATGCAAGATGTATAAAAAATGCAATAATATTACCTTTTTCGTTATAAAATTTCCTGTTACTTGTAAAAGTTAAAGCCCAACCCAGTAATGTTGTCATGGGAGATGGTATCTGCCCAAATTCCACTAATTTGGATATTAAGTGATTTTTCAAACAGTTGTTCTCAAAGTTATAAACGTTAACACTGCTGCAGTCTCTACAAAAATATTAATTTCAACTTTTAATCACACCGATTTCTACTTTCTACACGATAAAGTTATAGTCAGAAGGCATCTGCTCTCTTGTGTAATACATTGTAACGAAACAGTTGAAACAATTGAGTCAACTGAAACCAACATTGCGATAAGTATTTTATATTGAAAATGCTTCAATCAGTTTAAATTAAATTGAATTCTATGAACATCAATCCAATAGATGGGTCACCGCTTCCATGGAATTCAGATATACTTTTAAAAATCTTTAATCACACGTACGTGTATGTAGGAATACCCTCCGGAGAAGTAAGAATCCAACGCAACGAATTCCCAATGAGGCGAAAACTTATTTACTCTTATGTGTGGGCTGCTGATGCAACGTATGAAAACGACTGCGTGTAATATTCTTTTACAGCAAATTGCTATTTTCTATTATATTTTCTGGCGAAAAGCTTACACTTGTAATAAAATGCGAGAACACAGTGAGAAGTGCTCACTCGGATGATTAATTTACTGGCGATATTTAACTACTTTTTCAATTGGCGGATGTGCAAAAACGGTTTTGTTTCTATAATTCACAATTAATATTCTCTATTACAATTGAATCTGAGCAGACTTAATGCTTTGTACTTCAAATCAGTACATTTGCAGAAATTTGAGTTAGGTGAATTGACTATACTTTCATCCACAGATGCAAAGATGATGCAAAAACGCATAGATTGCCAGAAAATGAGTGGCAAATCGCCATAAATGCTCTGAACTAAAGCACATTACTGCATTTAGAGCTATCGAATGAAAGTTATGAATTCAGATGTGAATTCGGAAATATGGGTTAAATTAGGTAATTTGTATAGGAGTTAGCAGAAATGGCGGTTATTCGGTTGATTTTTCCCCCATTTTACCAAATTTTACATTAAACGCTGTTGGCAAAAATTAAAATTAGCAGTCTTCGCGTAATAGTTGTCAAGGGAAAATTAAATTTCATTAAATCGGTATGGGCGGTATACGAATAAACATTTTATTGCACACCATAGTCATTGTCAGATCTAACCTTATAAAGCGCATGACATTTGCTATATTTGGTTAAAGTCAATGTAACTACTTGAAAGATATGGGGCTAAGAATTTATGGGTTAAATCGGTCATTTGTATGGGAGGTATCGGAAGAGGCACGGCAGATTTGTCTCATAATTTTCCATATGATATAAAGCAATATAATGAATAACAATTTAGGTTGCTGCAGCCTACACTTCAGTAGTTATGGGAAAATATTATAAATTGCATTTTCCATATAATATTTATAAATATATATAAATATACAAATATATATAAATATGTAATATATATAAATATATAAAATATATAAATATATATAAATATATAAAAGTCTATATAGTATATATATAGAATATAAGTATAGATATATATATATATAATTATATATATAGAATATAGAAGTATACGGGTTAAATCGATCATTTGTGTGGGAGGTACCAGAAGAGGCGTGGCTAACCGGCCGATTTTTCCAAATTTATTTTACAGTAATAAAATTGAATTTCACGGAATAAACAATTTGTGTGACAGGTACCAGATAGGGTATGACAGTGCAATGCATTTTCATTTGAGAATACTATCTTAGCAAACCATTAACATTTTCAGAATTTGACTGAATATAGAGCTAACAGCTAGATAATATGAACTCAAAAATATTTCAGTTGACTCTCATTTCTATGGACGCTGTCAGTAGCCGATCGACGTTTTGATCAAGATCAAAATAATGGATAAGAAATTTAGGTTGCTGCAGTTGCAGGATGAAATTTTAATTTTTGAAAATTGATCAGTTTATATGGCACTGTGTAATCAATAGCTTGGATACAAATCGCATCCTCATTTAAAATCGGATTGTATTTGCCCAATTATTGACAAAAATGAGGATATGGCAAAAAGTCTTCAACAGAATTTAAACGATACAGTAGATTGTCGGGACTATAAAAGATGTTGCCAAAATACCTATTTCTTTTAGTTACTAAAAGGTTATCCATTCAGTGATTTCAAAACCACCGCTCTGTCAAGGCTGTCAGCTGGTAAATACCTACCATGTGAAGTGTTATTTATTTAGTGAAAGGTTTGCTATTTACAAATGGGAATCGTTTACCAACTGAATAAGGAGTAAAAATAGTTAAATAGTTAATAGTTGACCAGTTTATATGGGAGGGAATTGGAAACCCGTTAGCATAACTTTGATTTTTGTTGTTTCTATTTCTGGATGATAAGCCTTGATCCAAGTCTTATCATTCTCAATAAAGCGTTTTATAATGTGGTGGAGACGGAAATAATGTCTTTCCAGATTTTAACCCGGCTGACTTTTTCAAATAGATTTTTGGCACCAGTCAAATTTTGACAAGTCTGTGGGCCAAAATATATTTTAAAATGGGATTGAATGTTCCTTTTGCATTCGCAACATGCCAGCAATCTTTCTAATTGTTAATTGACGGTTTTTGAGCACCAAAGTTTTGATTTGGTGGATTTGACTTTCAACGGCAGAGGTTGACGATCGTCTGCGTCGCTCTTCATCTTTAACTCGAGCAGTGTATGCCACTTGTAAATATTTTTCCCGATAAAGTCTGCTTACCGAAGACCTTCTACCGCATTATTATCGTTTTCTTTAATAGAAATTCCACTGCGTGAACAAAATTGAATGTATTTAATTCGTTATTATTAAATATTGACCTGAAGGGTTCCTCCCATATAAAATTTCAGTTTCTCCTTTGCATTTGTTTATAGACAATTTAGCCCATAAAGACCCTTTTAGCTCATATATTTTTACACTCATATCTCTTAAATGGTTGCACTAAATTTAGTACAAGATAAGCGTTTGACAAAGTAAAGATTCATAAAGAAAATAGACAGCATTGACGCACATCTTCTGGTGTTACCCATAAAAATGAACCGATTTTTTCGAAACACAACTTTTTCTCTGTAATATCTGATCTAGAGTCAGTAGCCAAGGTACTATAATTTTGCCCTGCAATTCTTTGTAATCGTTGAGAAGAATTAACTAAGGAACCGCCCCCTTTCTGGTACCTCCTATACAAAGTACCTAATTAACGCATCCACTCTTAGCTTCATCCATTCTTAGCTTAATCCATTCTAATCTTCCAGTAGTTGTCCTGAATTTAACTAAGTGTGAGACATGTTATGTGTTCGATGAAGTTAGTTCAGAGAATGCAAACGGATAACATTACTGCATCCTTTCTGACACCATCCATACAAAGGTGTGACGACACTCACACTTTTGCACCAAACAAAATTATGCTGGGAGAAGGTATATGAAGTCAGTTCATTTGGCGGAAATTTGTATACTGGTTGACAATACCATTCGATTAACTAAGATCTGTAAATTTCTAAACAGCAGCAAACCGTATTAAGAAGGATCATTTTCTTGTCAAGTTGGTTTTTGCACAGGATCAGATGAAAACAAAGACGTGGAGTCCAAAGATTTTATGGTTGTATAAAACAAGCGTGCGATCACTGCCCTGGTCACTACATTAAGAATTTTGAATGCCGAAATATAAAGGAAGAATATAAAGGTGAGTTGGAAAATCATAAATGTGTATACAAAAGCAACCAGATTGATCACATGGTAAAAGATGGAAGTCATGCCTTTTGCGTCATGAGGTAACTTGGACGTGATCCACCTGAACCTGATCTACGTGATTCTACCTGGTCGCAGTTAAGTCACACACGACTTTGAGCGTACATACGTAGTCAAGAATATGAAAAGTTTGACATAGCGAAGCTGTATGACATCGAGGCAGTCACAACCAAACTCTAATAATCTCTTGCAATTACTGGGGCAAAACGGCCCTCATCTTGCTGTTCCTGTTATGGCAATATAGTGCGCATTGTATGGCAATCATCAAAAGGTGAAATGTAAAAGTTATGGAAAAGTCAAAAATAAAGCTTATGAATCAGGTTGTTGCAATTAAGGAGAGAACACTTTTATCAGTTGCAACTTCCAGATGGCATCACAAGTGAATTAGACCGGTGTAATTATTGAGGCAAAGTGTCCATCAACCTGCTATTCTTGTAGTGGTAAAATAGTGTGCATTGCATGGCAACTATCAAACGGTCAAATGTAAAAGTTATGGAGTAGAGCTCGCTTTCTGCAAGGACAATGACAGAAATTTGGTCACATTTGTGTTGCAATTAAGGAGAGAACACTTCTATATATTACTATTTCCGGATGACATCATAAATGAAAAAAACCTCATAACTGGTGGCGAAGAACCGATAATAGGGTTGTCTCAACGATTGCAATCTAAACGAATTATATTTGGTATTCAAAAGAGGCTACCCAAGTTCATCAATTTTCACGAGATCAGATCATGAAAGACTAAAGTCTATTTTATCTGATGTATTTAGATTTTGTCAATGCATTAGACCGGGAAAATTCAATATTGCCAAATATTCATACCACAGCAAATCCTAGAGAGGGTCCAAGAAAAAATTTCGATACATATCGCTTTTTTGTCGATTATAAAGCTGCCATCAGTTTTGAAACGGCAAAAATTATATGAAGTCATCACTAAATTCAGTAAACCCGCTAAGCTTGGGTGTCTTTATAGGATGACACAGAACATAGGCCGATTTTAGGAAACCATTTTATACCAAACGGTAGCTTCTCTTGCGACCTTTTCTTCAATACTGTTGGAGATAATTGGAAGGAAAGCAGCAGCTAACACCACTGGCACCATTTTTAACAAAAGTTGGTAAAAAATGCGAGATGTTACTGTAGCCTTCTCAAGCAATGAGAAAGAATCAGTAAAAGACGGACTTGCGGTAAGCAGGGACAGAACCAAGACACTTGTTTTAGCGAACATAGAGTATACTCACTTTGTTAACAACTATAACCTTTGAATGGTTAATAGAAAATACCGGCGTCTTAGGAATTATGAGTACAAAGAGCTTTAGACAACGAATTGGAAGAGTGACACAGTATAAGGTGATAAAAGTTTCGTTAGGTAAACCAAGCTTCTTTTTTGTGTGACGAATTGGAGAAAAGTAACGAACGACCAATCAATTCCAATTCAGTTATTCAACTAGAACATAATAGATAAAAATATCTACTTATATTACTCCTAATCTAAAAAAGTAATTAGGAACTACGTAAATTTTGTTTTGGATATTGCAATTTGGTACAACTATTTAAAATATAAAATAATGAAATGGGACAAACAGTTGCATACGTAGGACATAGGAATTAATGTACAAATATGAAATTGTAATATTACTATTGTAATATGTTTTACAAGTACTCCGAAATTATTAAAGCGATTTAGTTAGCATTTGCGATTCAGAATTATTTGAAGAGGGAATATTGCACTATAATAAACTCGACCATGTTTTCCAACAACTCAATTTTTGCATAAATACCTATCACTGATTTTCAAATTGAAAGTCCATTCTTTGTTTTAAGAAAATTAAACAACTGAATGAAATTGTCTTTATTTTAGGCACGAAAGATAAGAGATTTTTTTCGGTTCCATCTTATCTTAGTTGTAATTTTTTAGTTGTGAGCAGAATGTGTGACATTTTTTGAGTTCGTATCTTGAGATATATTTTTTATTTATATTTTATTATACCTTCATCAGCGGGAATCAAGGTATATATCATTTGGTACCGCTTAAAATGTAAGTAGCAGAAGAAAGCGTCTAAAGTACCAAACATCTTTTGATCAGATCCATTTCATAATTTTTTAAGTCAATTGAGCAATGTCCGTCTGTCTGGCTGGCTGGTGGACACGATAGCCGTCGCAAACCCCTACTAAAGTTCTTAATACTTGCAATAGCTTAATACGAAGGCGATCCCAAAACCAGCCAACCTAACAGAGAAGATACAAAAAAGTTAGGAAAAGTTGCTTTTATTTCCCAACATAATCTCCTTTTAGCTCGATACGTTTTTTCCGGTGATATTCAATAGCTTTTATAGTAAGAACTGTCAAATTCATTAAAATAGCCATCAACCGCAAACTCTACCTTTTCATTGTTGGCAAATCTTTTACTACCAAGCCATTTTTTCAAGAATGGAAGCTGAATCTGTCGAATAAGGTGCGTAACGACACAATTCGAACTTTAACTCATTAATAGTAGATATGCGAACTAGACCATTGTCTTAATGAAACAACACTTCTTTTAAGCCAAGTGCGGCCTTTTTTCCATAATTTCATCACTTAAACTCTGCAATAAATTAGCATAATATTCGCTGTTGATGGGTTTTCCTTTCTGAAGATAATGAATAAAAGTAATCCCATGTGCATTCGAAAAAACGTCAAAATGACGCCATGATCTAGTCTGCAGATGGAACCGACTTCGCCTTCTTTGGATACGATTCTCTCATTTCAGCCTACTGCTTTTACTGTTCGTTTGTCTTATGTGTGTAGTGTTGGCCCCATTTCTCATCCGTGGTTGCTAATCGACGCAAAAATTCGGCTTTATTGCGGTGAGGCATTACCAAACACTCTACTGAAACATCTTCACGAGGCTGTTTTTGCTTTATTGAAAGCAAGCGCGGCATCCTTTTTGCGCACAGCTTTCTCATCTTCAAATCTTTGATCTATATACGATATATAGTACTTTTTGAAATGTCTATCATTTCAGATAGCTCACGCATCTTTAGCTGACGACAATCCAATACCATATTGTGGAATTCCTTAACCGTGTCTGGCGTGGACACCTCAATTGGTCGGCCACTACGATATTCGTCTTGGTAGCTCGTACGGCCCCGTTTAAACTCTGTTACATAAGAGTTTACCGTCGGAAACGCCGAGCAGTACAATTTAGCTTGGCTTTAATATTGTTTGGACAGAGACCTTTCAAATGGAAATAATGATTTACATAACGATGACTAATTTTTTTCATGTTTACAAATTTACTGAGATCGTTTACTTTTGATAGCTCAAATAAAAATACTAAACCTTGAAACTTAAAATATGTTTTATAAGGTTGCCACTTTTCACAAAAATATTTAACCCTACTGGTACCCCCTATGCCATGTTGGACGCAATCACGCTAACATTTGAAGGAAATAATCTTTGAAAAACAAATACAAAAAATTGGTATTTTGATATTCTGTTTTCGACAATTGTTTCACCAAATGAACAGCCCTGAAATTTCAACAAAATCCCAACGACCTAAAAAATAATGCAAAAATAATAAAAGAAGACTGCAATGCAATATAAATTATCACACAAAGTTAAATCCATGTCGTTGCAATTTAATAAATCGAATGAAACTGAACTTAAATTATATTTACTTAATTTACATATATGCATATATTGACGGCCACACAGTCGTGTGTATGTACGAGTAAATAAATTAATAGACAAACACATCCATACGCACAATCATTCATACGTGCATACAGTGGCAGCAGATAAATTGAATTTAAATTCATTCAGTTTTAGGAAGTAAAAATCATCTAAATTGTTATTTTTAATACCTATGCAGCATTTTGACTTACTGAAGCGTAATGAATTAGGGGAATCCTTTACTTTTGAAACTTAAAATGTTTTATGAACCAAATTAAATAAATAACAATAAACAACATTTGAATATTTATAGAAAATATATGTTGACAATAGGAAAGCCAAAAGTAAATTTTTGTATTGATGACACACCATATATAATTTAATGCATTTTTAACTAAAATAACATAGAGCATAATTAACAATATGTTGATAGGAAGTATTTATATAGTTCTTTATACGCCAGTCCATAGGCTGGCTGGATGAATGTTGCTACCAAGATATTGCCAATAGAGAATGGCTTACTAATCTGTGTTGTTTGAACATGGTGGTATGGCCAAGCCTGCTTCACAGAATTACAATGAAAATTCCCCCAAAAAGTTGATTTTAAGAAACACCACATAACCTTGCGACTCAACGTCGTCTGGCGTTACTGCATTCGATCTTCTTTGTGGTTTTATTTCACACATAAAGTTTACAAAACAAAGCCCATAAATATAGATGATATAAAGCAATATATTGAAACAATAGTTCAGGAAATTCCCATTGTAATCCAGACAGTATTGAATAATGTAATAATAAAAATGACCTCACTTAGCATTGAGGTAATTTAATTTAAATTATTTATCCATTAAAAAGGCTTATTAAAGATATGTATATTAATTCATTCAAATGAATAAAGAAAATATAATTTATAATATATGAATTAATAAATCATTAAGGAAATTTCAGCCTATGAACTGAATTACGGGACAATATGAGGTGTGATCAAAACATAACCGACATTTTCAATTTTTTCAAAAAGTATTTATTTATCCATCAATAATTTTATTGCCCTCTTCAAAGTAATCCCTCTCAGATATAATACACTTATGCTAGCGCTTTTTCCAATCATCGAAACACTTCTGAAACGCGCTTTTTGGTATCGCCAACAGCTCCTGTTTCGATTTTTCTCTTATCTCCTCAATCGTAACAAAACGCTTTCCTTTCATCGGTGTCTTCAGTTTTGGGAAGAGGAAAAAGTTAGCGGGGGCCAAGTCCGTTGAATACGGTGGTTGAGGCATGAATGCCATTTTGTTTTTGGCCAAAAACTCACGCACAAGCATCGATGTGTGAGCTGGTACGTTACCATGGTGCAAAATCCATGATTGGTTTTTCCACAATTTTGTGCGTTTCTGACGAATTGCTTCGCGCAAACGGCGCATAACTTTAAGGTAGTATTCCTTATTGACCGTACGACTTTGTGGCAAGAATTCATGATGCACCTCGCCATTGCAATCGAAGAAAACAGCGAGCAAAACATTCACATTTGACCGAACTAGAAATGCTTTCGGTTTTGACTCTTCTGGACGTTTCCATTGGGATGATTGGGCTTTGGTTTCAATGTCATAGCCATACACCCATGATTCGTCACCAGTTATGACCTTTTTGAGGAAATCTGGATCGTCGTTGACGACGTTCAACAGCTCTTGAGCGATGTCCATGCGACGTTGTTTTTGCTCAAAATTTAGAAATTTTGAAACAATCTTCGCTGCCGCACGTTTCATGCCTAAAACATCCGTAAAAATTGCTTGGCATGAGCCGCACGATATGCCAACATCATCAGCAATATCTCTAATAGTGATTTGACGATTATCCAAACTCATTTTTTTCACTGCCTCAATGTTTTCATCGGTTGTTGACGTGCTCGGGCGACCAGGACGAGCATCGTCATTGACATCTTCTCGGTCTTCCTTAAACCGGTTATACCACAATTGAACTTGTGTTCTGCTAATAGTACACTCGCCAAAAATTCTGGGGTGCTATGCCCCTAGCACCCTCATTGATTCTTTTGTGGCAAAAAGTGTAAGGTGTGTGTGTCTCATCAAAAAAATTCTCTGAATTAAAAATTGATAAAAAAGTAAAAATATAATTTTCGAAAATCAACCGCTTAAAAGTTAACGACTTAAAGTTAAAGGTTTTTGCTGAATCGGATAATATAGGGTACCATAGCCCTGAATGACATGGCAGTGCAGTCTACTTTCATTCGCTTTGAATGACAGATACTAATCGAGAAATATGTAAGTTAAGTCAGGTAATTTGTTTTATTTATTTGTCTTCGGTATTTTCATGATAATTTAATTTTAAGATGAGCGGCTTATCAGGCCACTGGATCCGATCCTAGTGCTGGGGCCACCAGGCTGGTGAGTTGAGTATTTTGAAATACTATCGGAACTTGGTGTGGCGAATTGGAGGAGGATGGCAGAAGATCGAAGTGCTTGGAATTGTTTTCTACGGGCGGTGCAAAATAGATAAGGATGTCTATTCCAGTCGCCAGTTCCAGAAGAAGAAAGTAATTTGTATTGGAGACATGGTGGTTATTCAGATAATTTCTTAACATTTTACTCTGCATCATAACGAAATATTATTGACAAAAATTTAAATAACTGCAGGCTTCGACTAGATTTGGATAAATCTGTTTGTATGGGAGGTACCACTTCGCCCACTTTCGGTCTTACAAATTAGCTTATCACATGGAAGTTATGTGTCAGGGATGCTTTAAATTATTCAATATCGCTTTGCCAATCCTAAATCGGTCAAATAAAAGTGATTTTATTTTAAATCAAACCTGTTGTAAAGGATAGCTTATTATGTTGTTTTCACGAAATTCGACGAGGCTTTTTTTCCTCGAGAAAAAATGTTGAGATATTGCCAGCTTTTCTTGAATTGATTTCGATCGCTGGAATCCGCTTCCACTTTTACTTAATAATACGTTATTTAATATGTGTATAAAATTGTAAAATTTTGTTATTTTACAAAATAATTTCACAAGTTTATTGTCGAAATATATTATCGAGGATTTTATGTTGTAAAAATGTTATTTCATTATTTCTATTTAAGTGTTGGAAACCAACATAAAATGTTGGCGTTGTCGCTCAAAAAAAAATTATCCACTCGAAGAAAAAACATTGATGGAAACAATTAGCTTAAAATTTTACGACAGTTTTTTTATGTGGTGAAACTCCACATAATATCCATAATATCAGCCTCAAAAGAGGCGTCGGGAGTGATGAGGCGTTTTTGTCTATTTTCATTAATAAATCACGACTAGGGAAAATATCACTAAAAAATTAGTTAAGATCGGTATAGCCTATACTATTCGACAGCCACTTAGCCATTTAACCATCACTTAAAGAAACTCTTGAGACGAATTTCTGCGTATAACAAATATGATCAAAATTTATCTATTGATAAATACAGTAGAAGTTCAATTATCCGAACTCCGTTCAACCGAATCGCTGATTATCCGAATCGCTTTTGTCTTTCGTTCTGCGAAGCTAGGACGATAAAACAGCTTAATTTGACCGAGATGTATAGGAAACACATATATTCTTTTTATGTACTTTTACTTCTTTTTACTTTACTAATGCATACAATGCCAAAAATAAGCTCTTTTACTTTAAAATCCCCTTTTTTCAGAAAAAATCCAATTATCCGAATTTTTGATTATCCGAATGTGGTCCGGTCCCAATTGATTCGGATAATTGGAGTTCTACTGTATATACTTTATTATCTTGCCATAAAATCTGATGTTTTGTTTATGTCGAGCAAGAGGCGCACAAAATAAAACCAAAGAATTAGACAGAATGAAAGCGGACCATTGAAGCAATAATAGAGGTGATTTCGCAATGAAAAATTTTCCGATCGGGTGTCGCATTTCAGCAGTTACGTATACAAAATTAGTTATATAAAATAAAATATAATTTTCTGTATATTGATTACAGCAAAAGTTATTGAATTTCTTGTTGTAGTGCAATTGATGCGCGACCCTATATCTACCGATTCATATCTTTTTAAGTTGATGGAGCGACGTCCGTTCGTTTTTATAGAGCGTTTTAAAACTTGACACAGCCAGACAGCAGTTAGGGGTTGTAAATGGGCTGTCTCTTTCTCTCTGTAACTGCTTATTCGTAAATTGCAGTAAGCTGTATTTTTGTCTATTGTACCGGTTTATAGAACTTCAAGAATTTTAAAAATCCCTACTGATTTGACGCAAAAAATCATAGTCATGCATTTTATCATATTTGTTACAGGTTAAGCGGTTGCTAAAGTATAGCCCAAGAATGAA
Source organism: Philornis downsi (assembly GCA_019455685.1). Taxonomy (NCBI): domain Eukaryota; kingdom Metazoa; phylum Arthropoda; class Insecta; order Diptera; family Muscidae; genus Philornis; species Philornis downsi. The sequence continues at coordinate 246,334 of JAHXMU010000804.1, forward strand.
GACGATCCGCATCATCATATCCCTGCTGGTAGCTCGCATACATACATATTTCCTCTGTAATTTCTAATTAGTAGAATGTAATAGCCTAGATTTTCGTTTCGTTTTCATTCCGTTGCTTAACTAACTACGCCCATTCTGACAGCTCAGTTGCAAATTACCAATTTAACCCATAAACGAGTATTCTCGGTTTTACATCTTCCAAGCAATTGTACTGAATTCATCACGCATCATATCATGCTTTTACCGATTTGTCAAAACTAATTTTCCCTTGTAATCCGTAATTTGTAGCCTGAAGTTGCTTAAAATCTTATTATTTAAGTTGTGTTGTAATTAACTTAAAAATTTAAATTAACTTATTTAACCCTTACATTCCTAGATTCGTTTCTTTCATTCAACTGCCATATATTCAGTCTAATTTAGCATGCATCAGGCATTTAATATTAATATTAATTAGGGTACCACACATACAAATTGGTCGATTTAGCAAACATCAATCTTATTCTTTCCTCTATAATTTTTACTTCTTTCATTGTGCTCACATTCAGAGAATTCCTTCAAAGAAGCCAGGGACTCGCCATATCCTTTCTGGCATCCGTCGCACTTTTGCACTAATGTTAAAGGATATTGGTTGAAAGAAATGTGTAAGTCAGTTCACTCAATTGATATTTATATGCTCATTTCTTGCTTTTATTTATGAAAGCACAGTGGTGAATACAACGCATTTTAAATTGAAATATTGTCTGATTTATATGAAGATGGTGTAAGACCATTAAGGACTGCAAAACGATATATAATTTTAGATAAAACTACTTATGCAGTTAAATTACGTGTTTCCTAAACCGTGGAGGCGATGTTAAATATGGTATAATCATTTCTTATTTATGAGTCGACTAAAATAATAAACATTAATTATTAATTAATAAATTATTAATTAACAATTCAATTAGATGAAAAAGAGAAACTTCAATTAGATGAAGATGAAGAATTAGAAGAAGACCCAATGTATTTTTATGTTGGTACAAAATGCATGGAGAGGAGGTTGTTTTGAATTGACGTGTGATAAAAAAAACTTAATTATGATTTATTGACTTCACGCATTAAAATTTATCGTCTTTAGCGTAGAAATTATGGAGAAACAATTAATGCTTCCCTATATGGCTAATTTAAATGTGAGGTAATTTTCGTTAGCAGAATTAAATATATATAAATATATATGTATGCTAAATTATAAATTTAGTACAATTGAAAAAATATGCGAATCTAGGAACATATGGGGAAATTTGTATGGGAAATAACAGAAAGGGTGTGGTTATTCATTCAGTTGTTTCATGTTCTACCAAGCATAAAAAAGTAATCCAATTGACAAAAATTGAACTAACTGTAGCGAGCAAATTTCGGTACATAAAAAAAAAATAATTGATATAAATCGGACAATTTGATTGGGTGCACCTAAATGAGTATTACCATACTAGTCCACTTTTATTCTCAGAACTACTTCTATCCAGTTCATGATGTATGCTAAATTTAACAAAATTTAACAATATAATTGGGATAAATCGGTCATTTGTTATAGAAAAATCAGAAGGGGAGTGCTTATTGCCCAAAAGTCGGTTGATTTCTATGGAAGGTATTGCATGGGAGTTTGCTATAGGAAACAGTTAGGGTCTTATTCGTTATAATTTGAAATATGTTTGTTATAGATTTAATACAAATTATATTCGTAAACTAAGTTTTATTTGATTGTTTTTTATTGAAGAGTTTGCCTTTCTATAAAGCTATTTTAGCCAAACATTTGCGAAAAATGTTTGGATGTTTTGAAGTTAATACAATTTTTAGACTTGTTCTAATATAACAATATATTCATTTATGCAACCTACCATTGCATTTCTTAGCTCTAATTGTGATCATTTCTAATTATTATTATTAATTGTTTGTGTGAGCAAAAAGTCTAATAATGCAGCTTTTCATTGATAGGTTTTTACATCCGATTACCTTTGAATTCAATACAATTCATTTAAAATTTCAGTGTTTTTCATGCACATTTTGAAAATTTATTATCATTTTTTCTAGTTGTTAAATATTTTATTCCCGCCTGGTCTGAAATTTGTGCATAGATCATATAAACACATGCATGAGATATGGGAGACCTTTTCACACATTCAGTAAGATTACATGCATTCTATTTCTAAACTCACTCAACGGGGCCTACAACTTAACGACGATTCCGAACGTCACAGTTTGAGGAGCATTTACAAGACTTGTCGGTTAATAGACTATTCGAAGTGCTCGTCAGAGACACATCGAGGTGACCGTCGTTTAAATAATGATAAATGACTGTATGCGGTACTGAACCCGAGATCATGCGAACAACTGTCGTGTGTACTAATATCAATTATTGTTTACACAGTTTGCACATAACAATAGTGTTGGAAAAGACAAAACTTCTGGCAAAATCTGTTTTTTTTTTTCAACAGATAAAATATGTTTTACAAATCAATAAGTGGTTTAATAACAAAACGCACTTTTAAACTTATTTTTGCATTTCACTAAGTATAACACCTTTAGTGTTTAGCTTGACTTAATTTGGAGTAATTGAAAGAATATAAAGGATTAATCGGTCATTTGCATGGTTGCTACCAGGAGGGAAAGAACCATGTAGTTTGCTTTCATTTTTAGAACTGTATTTACCAAACGAATGTTTTATGCTAAATTTGATTTAATTCCATACAACTACTTAAAAGACGTGAAGCTTAGAATGCATGTGTTAAATCGGTAATATGAGTATAGTTATTTGATCGCATACTTCACAGGTTTTATCAGGATTACAGCTGCCTATGAAATAGAAATTATCGAGAAAAGATTGAATTCGGAAAATCAGTCAATTTGTATGTGAGATACGAGAAGCAGGGTGGATCATGCTTGCCTAATTTCTTCGCTACGGAAAAATCATATAAACCTAATTAATCGATCTTTGCAAATTTTGCAAAGTATTACATAGCAATGTTATATACAATAATTTCGGTTACTGTTAGGATTTGAATTTTGAAAATTCATTTAATTTCTATGAAAAATATCAGAGGCGGCGGGTAAATATAACCCATTTACATTTGCCGGCTACAATCTGACGAAATATTATTATAATTTTAAGATATTTGGCAATGATCCGTCATCTTGTCTGCCAGCCAGCCCAGCAGAAGGACACCAATTAATCAACTTAAAAAGTTACGCTTAGTCAAGAGGTACAGTACTTTAAACGTTTACTTCTTGGTGCTTCATAATGACCGTATCAAATACGAGGGCGGTTCCAAAACTAGCCGACCTCACGAAGAAGACACAAACAAGTTAGGAAAAAGTTTCTTTATTTTCTCCTCCTAGCTCGATGCACTTTTTCCAGCGATATTCAATAGCTTCTATACCCTGTTTATAGTAACAACTATCAAACTCCTTAAAATAGCCATCAACCGCAGACTCTATCTCTTCATTGTGGGCAAATATTCTACCACCGAGTCACTTAACCCAATTTGAAAATAGAAAATGTTCCGAGAGAGCTAACTATGGCGAATAAGGTGCGTGATGCAGCAATTCGAACTTTAATTCATTAATTTTGTCCATAGCAATAGTGGATGTGTGAATTGGAGCATTGTATTGATGAAACAACACTTTCTTTTTCGCCAAATATGGCCTTTTCGCATAATTTTATCAACCAAAAGCTGCAATAAATTAGCTGCAATTATTTGCCGTTGATGTTTTTTACTTGCTGAATATAATCAATAGAAATAATCCCATGCGCATTTCAAAAAACAGACAACATGACCTTGCATGTAGATGGAATCGTCTTCGCCTTCTTTGGACACGATTCGGCCATTCTAGTCCACAACTTTGACTTTCCTTTGTCTTAGGTGTGGATGCCGGCGCAAAAATTTGACATTAACATTGCCAAACACTTTGCTGAAACACCTTCACGTCACACCTTGCTCTATTGAAAGCAAGCGCGGCACCCATTATGCGGACAGCTTTCTTATCTTAAAATCTTCGGTCAATATACGATGTATAGCACTTTTTGAAATGCCCATCATTTCACGTAGCTGATGCACCTTCAGCCGACGATCATCCAATACGATTATGCAGATTTCCTTCACCGTGTCTGGCGTGGATTCCTTAATTGGTCGACCACTACGGTTTTCGTTTTGGCAGCTCATTGGGCATCGTCTAAGCTCTGCTACCCAATACTTTACAGTCGTAAGCAAAGGAGCAGACTCCTCCAGAGTAGAATATAGCTCGGCTTTAATATTGGATTGAGACTCTTCGAACGGAAATATTGAATTACATAACAGTGACCAATTTTTTCATGTTTTCATTTTTGATATTTCAAATAAAAATACTAAACAACGTGGTGCCTTGGAACGTAACACGTATGTTTTATAAGGTTGCCACTTTTTTTCAAACTACTGGCACCATCTATACGTTAGGTCGGCTAGTTTTGGGACCGTCTTCGTAACATAAATCTCAATTTTTTGCGTGGAGGCATAATCTGAGAAGCTTAGCAGCTTCAAACAGAAATTGTCCATGTGGAAATTACAATCATTACTTTGAAAGTAATGTAATGTAAATAAAATGTTTATAAAATATTCACATTTTTGTGAAAAAATCATCAATCATTTTGTGCCGAAAATCATCAGTACATACGAGTGTGTTGCAATATGTTGTATGTATGCAATAAAAGTAAATAAATATAAGAAATTGCTGTTTAAAATCGATTGAAACGACAACAAATTTTACTCAGTTGGTCTTAAAGAATAAACTTTCTTAAAGTGATTTTTAACCTTAAAGTAACTTTTGATTCCTTAAAAGCAAAAAACCAAGCTGAATATTTTCTTTGCACTTTCTATACGTTTAATTTATGGAAGCTTGAAAAAAATTTGGGCAGAGAAGCTGATATTTAAACCAGTCACAGCTTACTTTGATGCCCGTACAATAGTATTTGAAGGGAAATGCGTGTATAGAAAGGCCCCTTAATATTGTAAATTTTATTTGCAATGGTTTAAACGTGGGATACAAAGTTGTTGGTGATGTGTTTTGGAATTTGTCAAAAGCGTTTGGTAATCTTTTGACAACTCATGATACATTGATAAGAAAACTTGAAATTTTCAGATTTTTTCGCTAATGACAGCTGTTATTTCAGGACTATTAACAAAATAGACAACATTTTGTGTAGGTTGGACAAAGCCGAAACAATAATAATTATATTGCATTATGTGGTGTTCCGCAAGGTAGTGTACTAGAATCTTTATTATTTAAAATTATATATTGAAGGCATTTTGAAATCAGATTTTAAAATATACATTCCCATGGATCATAACGGATTATCCATTCTTCGGTTTTAAAAGCAAAGTCTAATAAATTAAACATAAATCTATGACTTCGATAAAACTTTTATTTCATTATAATGCTTGAACCTTGCTGTTATGTACGAAATGCAATGCCACTTAAATGACCGATTCCGGATTGGTTGCAGCAGTGGATCGGTCGTGTTGTGTGGCTCGTGGCATCGCCCTGTTGAAACCACATATACGTTACATACGGCTACCATTATCAGCGCCCTGAATTGACGGTAACGGTTCCTCCAGTCTCTTTTTTGAAAAAATACGGTCCAATGACATCTCCAGACCATAATGCTCACCAAGTAGTCACTTTTTTCCGGATGCAATTCGGAACACAATCACTTCTGGGTTCTTCAAACCCCATATGCGACAATTTTGCTTGTTGACGTAATCACCGACTGAGAAATGAGTTTCATCGCTGAAGACAATTTTTTTTCGAAAAATCAGCATTGAAAGCCTGCTGCTGTATTACCCAATCGGCATATCTACGGCGTTATGAATGGTCAGCCGGTTTTAAGTGCTGCGTGAGTTGGAGGTACAAATCAAAATGAAAAATACTCTATAATGAGCCGTAAAATAGGCCCAATTGCTGAGAACGCCGTGGAATCGACAAATTCGGAATATTAGCCACACTTTTACTAACAGAAGTGATATTTTCGGCATTTGTAGCGCTTCCAGTGTCTTCAATTTATTTATAATCACACCAGTACCTTGCATTGGAGGTCGATTAAGACGACCATAATCATTCCGAAATGCACAAAAAGTGCCCACGTCAGAATCACCATTTTTGCAGTAAGTTTTAATTATTTTTACCCATTCTTTGTTTGTTAAACGATCCATAATCGCAAATGGCAAACGTTTCACTAAATACATAACACTTCAGATGACAGGTATTTAACAGCTGGCAGTCTTGCCAGACCGGCGGCTTTGAAACCACTTAGTGGATAACTTGTTATATGCCCACTTTATAATTATAAACATTTTTTTAGTATTGCAAGCACAAATTGAATATGATGCTACTATTTTATGTGAATATCTAAGAGAGTTTTAAATACAAGCAAAACCGAAGTAGTGAGATTTAGACCACAATTTTATGTCAATGATACTAATACGATCGTACATGTCGATGGTAATATGATAGAAGAATCGGAAAATGCGAGTTATCTGCACAAATTTAAAAATAAATTTAGTGTAAAGTTAAAGTTAGTGATATCAGTCTCCGATATACTCACATTTAACGTATCTTTCTTTCGTGTACCTCTACCTGTCTAAAAGCTCTACAATCGGCACAGAACAAATCCTACCTTTGAGATTCAGTACATCTTCTTCGTATAAAGATTATTTCACAAATATTTTATATAAACAACTTTTACTCCATATTTGCAAATCAGTAAATGGAAATGGGATCCATACAACATCCTTTTAGAGAAACAAATCATACACCTGGAAACCAAACGCGTCACGCCATGGTTGTTAATAGGGTGTTCTGTCGCTTAGAGTTGACCAAACAAGGTTGTGCATTTGCTAAAACATTTGAGCATAATCAATTACCAGTATTTTTTCCATTACTACTCTCCATCTTACTATGTTTGCAGCGTCTTCCCACGGCGTCATCCTTCCGATTCTATCCTGTTCCTTTCTGACGATATGGTCGATCCAACTTCATTTTCAACGTTTTATTTGTTTTAGTATAGGTCACTCGTTGGTTAGCTTCGTTCCAGAGCTTCATGTTGCTGATGTTGGTAGGCCAGAATATCTTGCATATGATTTGAGACGCTTATTGATGAATATCTGTAGCTTCTGCGTAATGATATTCGATACTAGTCAGGTTTCACTTCCGTACAACAGAGTTGACTTTACACACACGTTGAATATTCTAAGCTTGTTCTTCTTGAAATGTCTGACTTTCTCCATACTGATAATAGTCGTCCGACTGCCGCTTTATTGAGACTGTTATTTACGCCTGCTTCTGTGCCGTCATTCGTTGTCACTGTAGCTGAAACTATGATGTTTACTGTGGTAACGTTGCTCATTCCTGAAATTTACCTCGAGTCCAACATTGCACGCTAATCTTTCCAGGTTTTATAATTTTGCTTGCATGTTGAATATCTTGTGCGAGAATAGACAAATGTCAATCGCATAATGCAAATCCTCGAGTTGCCGTGAGAAATCCCATGTTATTTCCTTCTATCTGAACAGACTTTGCTCATGATATCATCCATCACAATGGTGAATAGTTGAGGCGATAGAGAGCATCCTTACTTTATACCAGCGTTAGTGTGAAGTGATTGCCTGATGATTCCGTTATGAAGAATAGTAAGTTCTGCATCCTCGTACATAGTTTTAATGATCCGAGTAATACTCTGGGGTACTTCTTTTCTTCTCAATGCTTTCGATATGGATGCCCATCTGATGGCATCGAAAGCTTTCTTGAAATCTAGGAATCTAGGGTAGTACGCCTTTCTAGGAATTGTTCTATTATATTGTGTGGAGTGTTAGTCTGATCTACGCCGGAAACCTGGCCGTTCATCTCGCAGATTGTTCTCTATCTTGGTTTGAAGTCTTCACTGTATTATGATTGCTAATATCTATGTATGGTGATAAGAAGAGTAATTCCTCTCCAGTTTTGCAATCTTTGAAATCGCAACCTTTCAATAACTTTACAATGGTGCCTTTCTTCTAAGTTGGAGGCAGTCTTTATTTCTTCCCAGACTAATATGAAGTTGTAGAAGTTTAGCTGTAGTTTCGAAATCAATTTCTAGAATTTCAGCTAATATTCCATCTTCGCCTGCTGCCCTATCACTCCTTCATTTTCCGATAGTCTCTTTTATTTCATTTATATTGGGAGGGTTGCATGATATTCTTAAGTTATTTTTTGCAGGGCTGCTGTCTCCCATTTCGTCGTCTTCAGTAGTTGCATCTATGACGACGTTTCTAATTCCTTCGAAATGTCCTCTCCACCTTTGCGTTTGTGTAGCATTATTTGCTAGCGGTCAGCGACCGCTTGGCTCCTGTTACACTTTTGATTTGTGAGACAATTTATCGTCTGGCGTAGTCTTTTCATGGTGTTCTGGCTACCTGCTTCTTCTGCTGTTACTGCTATCGTTTCCAGGAACTTTCTGTTATATTTTCTTACAACTTTCTTTGCTCGTTTAGCCAGCAATTGTTATTGTTCACTCGTAGTATTATTGTTATTCAATTGCACCTTGAAGTCCCTTCCAAGTGTCATCTGATAGCTAAGATTTCCCAGCATTTCTTCTGCGACTTTGTTATATGTTGCTATGATATCTTCGCGAATTGCCACTTCTAACGCTCTCCTATTTGCGTTGTTCTGGAGTTGTTGTAGGTACAGCCATTTTCGCCAATTACCAGCATACTTGAAAGAAATTTAACTTTGTCAGCTTTTAGTATCCAATTTAAAAAATGTCATCTCTCGTATTATTAAATATTCCAATATTAACAATCGTTATGGTAGCATTTCGTGTACGGCTATAGTCTAGCCTATTAGCAACTATATTAAAATATTTTTAATTATCTAATTAAACTGCAATAAGTAAACCATATTTATGAAAAAAAAGATTATGACAACTATTTGATGCTTAAAATGCTAAACGAATACCATAGTCCAAACCCCGCGCAGCATATACCGCTGCTTTGGCCTAAGCACAGACATACTTTTCAACTGTAATCAAAAAACTCCATATTTGGCCTACATTCATAAGGTCTACATTCATAAAGCATTTGCAGTTTTTGTTAGTATCAGTCAAAATGTGACTAAAAGCCAAACAGATTATTGCAATTCTATGATGATTTTGCAAGAGTTTTGCAATAGATATTGTTCCTAAATATAACATGTATCTACTAACCATCCTGTTTCAAGTATAGTTCATTACATTTTCTCCTAAGCCCTCGCAATTTCCATTTATTCTCCATCAAGTTTTCTAAGAAAGTCCACCACAAATGGACACTGGTGTGAGCTTAACCCAAAGCAAGTTAAAACTTCCTTGTGCTTTCTTGGCAATAACAAAAAGTTCTTTCACTGCCTTACATTTATATAAAATAAAGATTGCGAATATAGTATCAGCTAGCAACTGAAGGCAAATCGAAGAGAAGTAAAACAAAAGTTTCCTGCAACAGCAGACAGCAACTAACAAAGGACCAGCCAGAAGCATCATCGCATCGAATCACACAAAGTGGAAACGACCAAAAGTCTAAGTACTTCAATCGCTGGGGAAAACTTAAACATGCATTTAACTTGAATTTCTCCAGAGACCGCCACAGTAATAACAACAAAAGCGACATCGCCAGCAACGGAAGGAAGCAAAGTTTACGTTTCCTATGGTCCATCTACCCTCTACTGGATTCACGTCATCAATCGATGAGCAGCTGTTCTAAGTATTGTCAATGGGAAGCGGAAGAGGTGGTTGAAAGGAAACGCAATGCTTTCTAATGAATGATGCCAAAAAGATAATTATGCAAAATTAATTCTGAAAAGTTGTCAGTTTTACTAATTAATGTGCAGTGCTGTGGGACACAGGCATGATTAAAATAGTACGGAAAACAATACATTAAACACGTAGCACTGCTAACATTTCATACCGATTTGTTGCCAACTCCATGCATAAACCTAGGATTTCTTAGCAACTGAAACTAATTGATTAAACTTATTTAGTTTCATCACTGAGCATTCGAATTCAAGCGGAATGTATGATTGGCAGCACTTTTTGTGCTTTCCTTCATTGCCTTTAGTTCTCTGAAATACTAAGAAAATGAAATTGATTGCTGATGGGTTTGATTCCTTTCCTTTTTGTTTGCCTTCCTTGTTGTCGTTGCTATCTTCTACGCTTTGCTATGTGGCCTAATAGATGTTGAAAAATTCTTGACACATAATAAGTATTGAGTGTGTCTGCTTGCCTACATTAGCAATTATTCTTGTGATAAACACAGAGTTGCCAGGAATGTTTAATCCAAAAGAAAAAAAAATGTTGGGCTTTATAAAGTAGTAACGCTACGTTCAGTAGCACTTAAGTGTTTAGAGCCATACGATATATGACTTAGTAGCACTCAAATTATTCATAGATAAACATATTATATTTGTGGCCGCAAGAAAATAGGAGAAAGTTGAATTTGTTCATTACAATTATTGTATTTATTCTGATCTATTTTTACGACTAGTTCCCATTCCAAAATTAGTAGTTTACAAGTTATAACAATTTTTCAAAACGGCGTTTTCTATTTCGGAAGTTACAACAGCTTCCCATAATAGTGATTTTTATCAAAAATGTTTAATGTCTTAAAACGAAAAATTTGTTGTTAAATCGTTCTTCCTTCTAAATACAGATATATTATAATATGAGTGTATTGTAGCAACATTAATGACATTTTACGTTAATAGTTCGAATACGGATATATGTTATTTGAAACGGAACATCAGTACAAAAGTTTCAGTCAGGGACGGAGTCGATTTATGTAAACATTCAGGGTGTCCTTCGTGAAGCTATACTACTTTGTTTTGCCGCCATTTTGGTAAACATTAGTTTTGACAGTTAAAACATTTTATCAAAATCAATCATAGAAACAACGTGCCAACAAGACGCATTATTTATCGTGTAGTGAATGATTTCGAAGAAAGGGGGTCAGTAGCTGATAGGACCAAGCATGGACCACAACGTACTGTAACATCGCCTGAAAACGTTACTGCTGCTCAAGAAAATGTTCGGAACAACCCATTAACCTCAATTCGACGCCGTGCTCAGGAGCTTGGTCTTCAAAGAATAACTTTGATCACAGTTTTGAACAAGGATTTGCATTTGTTTCTATTTAAGATTCAGTTGACACAAGAGCTTTTTCCACAAGACCATTTACGCCGCCGTACATGTGCCAATATAATGTTACAGCTCGCCCATGACAACCCCGATTTTCATGAAAAACTCATAATGAGTGACGAGACACATTTTCATTTGAATGGATATGTGAATAAACAGAATAGTCGATTCTGGGCAATGGGAAACCCTCAAATTATTCATCAGCCACCTTTGCATCCAACCACTTTTAATGGTTCAAAAAAAAGTTTGTTTTATAAGGTTATCACTTTTTACTTAAATATTTTTCTTCAAACTGTGGGTCAGGTCGCCTAGTTTTGGAACCGCCCTCGTAAGCTGAATTTTTGGCTATAAACATGGAAAGAATTTGTAAATATGGAAGAAATTGGGCACCGTTATGTAATTCAATATTTCCATTTGAAAGATCTCAGTCCAACTAATATTAAAGCCAAGCTAGATTATGCTCTAGGGAAGTCTGCTCTCCCAGGTAGCAGAGTTTAAACAAAGCCGTACGAGGTACGAGGATGATCGTCGGATGAAGATGCGTGAGCTGATATGATAGGCATTTCAAAAAGTGCTATATATCGTGTATTGATTAAAGATTTGAAGATGAGAGAGCAGTGTGCACGATGGGTGCCGCGCTAGCCTTTAATACAGCGTCGTGAAGATGTTTCAGTAGAGTTTTTGGCGATGTTTCACCACAATAAAGTCGAATTTATAACCATGGATGAGACATGGGTCGACCACTTCATAGTTGAGGCAAAGGAACAGTCAAAGCAGTGGATTGGAATGGGAGAATCGTGTCCAAAGACCATTCAATTTGCAGACAAGATTATGGCGTCTGTTTTTTTGACATGCGCATGGGATTATTTTTTATTGATTATCTTCAAAAAGTAAAAACTATAAACGAATATTATGCTAATTTATTGAAGCGTTTGGGTGATGAAATTATGGAAAAAAGGCCACATTTGGCGAAAAAGAAAGAGCTTATTCATCAAGACAGTGTTCCAGTTTCCACTTTCACTATTGCGATGGCCAAAATTAATGCATTAAAGTTCGGATTGATTCATCATGCATCTTATTCATCATGTTTAGCTCCTTCGGACTATAGAAATTTGGAAAATTTGTTGGCTGTTCCAAGTTTTAAGAGGTTTTATAAAGCTTTACGGTAATTATCGTATCCACCATCCAGCCAGACAGACAAACGTCACCCAATAGAATTAAAATGTCGTAAAATTAATTTGGTCAAAAGATATTTCACATCCTAGAAGTTTCCTTTTGGGAGTTACATTTTTGCGGTGCCAAATAAGATATATAATTTTCCATCGGATGAATAATTTGGTACTCTTTAAAGCAATTGTGAGAAACTTATGTTCAGATTGAAAATCTTCATAAAACATGTTAGGGTCGTAATTAATTATACGAAAACAATAATTGCCTGAATTTCGAGGGGCCTAATGTTTTAAAACTTGGTTTAAACTCCTAGATGTGCCACATTTAGATCACATGTCACTGTGATTTTAGGCATTGTTGTGTAAATATCTGCATAATCCGTATTTCTCTGTGGATTTGTATAAAAATTTGGAAACATCTCTATTTTAATCTATTCACTGAATGATAAAAAAACAATTTTAGTAATGAAAATCCTACTACTACTGGCGTCCCAACTCTTAAGACGACAAAAGAATCAGTTTTGGGAAAAATAAGAAATTTGATTTGTTTTCTTATTTCAGAAAATACGTGTGAGAATGGCAAAAAGTAAAACTGTAATAATATTTTACCTTAGAAAAAAATGGGCAAGTTGGTTTTTTTTGTCGGTTTTGAATCGAAAATGCTGTTACCAAAGAGCTAAAAATATGAATTGAGTTAAGTAAATCGTTCTATGTTAACAGGATTTTAGATTCACAGAAGCGTAATAGAACACCATTCACTCTTTACCCATTGATTTTGGAAACACGAATTTAATGGAAACCTTTACTTTAATACTAATACTAGTATCTGTCATAATTATAGCCGTCCCCCTACTAGTTGTTTTTGGTTGAAATCATAATTAACTTAAAATTAGATCTTATTAATCATACCGAGTTCGTAACGTCCAAAGCATTTGCTATGCTAGGATTTATAAAAAGAAATTCTAACGATTTTAAAGACTCTATTGAACTAAAACCCTTATACATTTCCTTTGCCAGGAATAATTTCGAACATTGCTCTTGAATTTGGAATTCGTTTCATGTAGACTCTGGTAGGAGTGAAAGAAGTTATTTTGGGTAGAATTTTAGATTCCTAGAAGCATAATAGAACACCATTAACTCTTTACCCAATGATTTTGGAAACACGGATTTAATAGAAACTTTTACTTTAATACTAATACTAGAATCTGGCATAATTATAGCCGTCTCCTAACAGGTTGTTTTTGGGAATTTCGTTCTAAAAACCCTGCCAAAGTTAAGCGTATATGTCAAAATAAAGCTATATGTGACTTGATAGCAAAAAAATGTAACAGCCAGAAGAAAGAGTTTAAACTAACAAGCATCTTTTGGTCAAATATATTTCAAGACTTTTTCAGCCATCCATCTAGTTGGCAAATACGATAACTGGCTCTCAGAAAATTGACAGATATTCCGAAATGCAATTTTTTCCCACAACTCGTATTCGTATACTACAAACAACATAATTTTTAGTTAACTGTATTTATTTACTACACTTAAAAAATTTGAGAAAATATATTGATTCACCAGCGCCCTTATGGTACCTCCCATACAAATGACCGATTTGATTTACGCTCTTGGATCCTTAGTATTTATTTAGTTGCAATAAATTTAGTCAAATTTCTTACAGGTTTTCGAAAATAATATTTTCGAAGGAAAATGGGTCAGATTGCAATAACCATCTATGAAATTCAATCTTTCCTCAGTAATTTCTAATTAGTAGTCTGTAAAGTTTGAGAAATAAAATCAAATAATCACGCCCCTTTTTGGCGATTTAATCTAAACATTTACAGCTTCAGCTCTTTCAAGCTTTTGTACTGAATTCGGTTAAATTAGGCGTGTATCATGCGTTTGGTGCTTTAAGTTCTGCATGCGCATCGCCACACTTCTTCCGGTACCTCCTATACAAATTGAAACTGGATTTGGATTTGTTTGGTAAACGTAGTTCCTTTTCACATCCCTATGAATATAAATTGACTAGTTTTGGCAAAAGTCAGTGATCCATTTATATTCTTGACAGAGCTTGAAAAAGTTATCATTTTGCTTCCTTTATTGAGTTTTAATTCCGTTAGCTGAAGGTTTTTGTAAGTCAGCTTACCTGACCGAAATTTCAGTATCGTTTTTTTGTCAGAAGTATATCAAACCTTTTTAAGCAAGATTATTGTATCTGAAAGCAGTACAATATTTTAAAGCATTCACAATTATTTTCCCATGTAAATGCTAATGCATATATGGAAACTCTGTCTTATCGAGTGTGCACCTCCCCCATTTGTGGGAATATAATGGTTTGATAAATAGCTATAAATGGTGTGGTCGTACCATATGGGTTACATCATATTGCATAAACGATAAAGTAAAAATATTTTATTATGAAACTGCTAAGTCGGTGAACATAAAAAATCGAATGTACGGCTTTAACAGACAAAGTGTTAGCCTCCCAATTAAATAAGATTTTCGAAGCTTATATGATTGCCGCTTCAATCAAATCCCCTGTATACACCAAATCCCCTGTATCGACCACTTGTTCGCAGATTTCGAGCGATATTGCGGCGATAACTTGACGGATATTGGTTTTCAAATTCTCCAACGTTTGGAGATTATCCGCCTAAACACGGTCGTTGACGTTGCGTGATCTTGATCGCCAATTGACGTTGCAAAAATGTGAAATTACACTTTTTGGAAACTTCGCATGCAATAAAGCCAAAATCGGTTGTGTTGTGTGGCTCTTGGCACCATCTTGTTGAAACCACATATCGTTCAGTTCATTATCTTTAATTCCAGACCAAAAAAAGTCGGTTATCATACGGCAATAGCACTCTGAATTTAAATTCAGATTATCTCCCACACTTTCACTAAAATAAGCGATATTTTAGGCATTGCGATGAAGAACAGGCTTTACCACATCTATAGCACTTCCAGCCTTTTAAAATTGTTTTTATAATCTTGTCAATTTCTTGCACAGTAGGTCGATTATGACGACCATAATCACTCCACAATGCACGAAAAGTGCCCAAGTTTCAATCACCACTTTTGTAGTAAGTTTCAACTATTTTTACGTGTTTTTCGGTTGTTAAACGATCCCTATTCGTAAATGACAAACCTTTCACTAAATAAATAACGCTACAGGTGACAGGTATTTAACAACTGACAGCCTTGGAAGACCGGCAGTTTTGAAACTACTAATTGGATAACTCTGTATTTCTTTGTCTACTCATTATAAAAAACTGAAGTCTATTATAAGTTTGTTTTCATTACCGATCTGCCTGTTCTATTTCGGGTGATGGTGATTCATAATTGGCTAAAAATCAGATCTTATTAATCATAATAAGTTTGCAACGTCCAAGTCTTTTGCTTTGCTGGGATTTATAAAAAGAACTAACTAAAGGTTTTAAAGGCTCTATTGAACTAAAATGCTTTGCCAGGAGTAATTTAAAACATTGTTTTTGAATTTGGAATTCCTTTTATGTAATTCATTTTGATAAGATTGAAAGAAGATATTCTGCAAATTTGTTTTTAAACATATAAACTGCGTTATGGAAACACTTAACTATGAAAGTAAATGGAAACTCATTGGCCTACAGTCGTTGAAGTATCGCAGATATTATTATTAAATCATTTTTATGTTCAGTTTTTTAAATAAGGAAATAAATTGCGCATAATTTCCCTATTTGGTGAATTTGCATCCTTCCACCCGTGATTTGCGCTCAGAACCATTATTTTACGAAAGTTTCTATCGAACGAATAATGGAAATAATGAAGCATTAACAAGACGTTTAAAATTTTGAAATAGTTTTTCCCTACTGTCGGATTTTCATTTAGATAAAACATAGTTTAGATTAAATTGCCCACGATTTTTAATTAATGTGTATTAATAAAAAATGTTTTGTGTATATGTATGTCTGTAAGATGTATATCAGTAGACTGAAATAAATAAAAAGAGGATTAATTTTTATGTTCTGTTTCTCCTGTTTTCATCTTAAAGACCTCAAAACAAATGTCCTAAAAATATAGAAATGTTAAGAAATATTTTCGTACTTTCCCCGGTAAGCTAATATGCTAAGATAAGATAAGATAACATAAAATGCTAAAATTTTGCATTAAGTGTTTTAAATAAATAAATGATTAAATAAATAATTCTAATAAATGAATTTGTATCCCTTAATCGTTTTCTTTGGATGATTTTGGGTTGCACATTCCAATTTTGGCATCAGTCTGTTGTTATAATTTTCAATTGGTGAGGTATGTAGTAATTTGTAGAGGTCAAACTTTTCGTCAAACTTCTTTCAAAAAGTGCAAAACTTCATAACATAAAAAAACACGCGTAGTCTAATTTATACTCACTTCAACGGGACCTATAATTAAATGAAAATACAGAATGTCACAGTTTGAGAAGCATAAACTAGACTTGTCGATTACTCGACTACCCGAAGTCAGACACATCGAAGCAACCGCCGCTCAAATAATGTTCGTCTGTTGTATCGAGGATTAAGCCCACGATTTCTAAAACCTGTTAATTATAATATAAAAGGTTTTAAGCAGTGTAGAAAATTCAATCCACAGAATTGACTTAAATATAGTTTTCAGTCAAGGTCCGTTTGCATTGGTGCGAAACTGTGCGGAGTTTCAAAAAGGTAGCGCAAAAACGTAAAATTCATATAAATTACCTGAATTAACTCACAACAAAGGGGCAAAAATTAAAACTTACCAAAATTATCCGACTAATTATAGAGACTATCTTTTTTTGCAAATGCAACTAATCTGTAACGGGTTATACACTTAGTGATTTCAAAACCGCCGGTCTGGCAGGGTTTCACTAGTCATTTTAAGTGTTTTTTATTTGGTGAAAGATTTGCCGTTTACGAATATGGATCGTTTAACGACCGAAGAAAACGTAAGAATAGAATAGTTATGGTGCTCGGAGAACCCAGAAGTAATTGTGGAAAATCCATCCGGAAAAAAAGCGACTGTTTGGTGCGCATTATAGCCTGGAGGTTTCATTGAACCGTATTTTTTTTAACTATCTTAAAAGCATCCACTGCTGCAACCAATCCACGGGCAATAATTTACATAATGGCTAGGCCGATATCATAGCTTAACATGTTTTTTTCTTTTTAAATTTACTTTTGAACCCCAAAAAAAAACATAACCCGGTACATGTAGCATTTATTTGCATTAGCAGAATTAAATTTACTGTATACCCCATGACTAAATCTAGCAAAATTGAATGAAAGATCTGAACTTGGGAATTTGTGGGTTAAATTAGCTAGCTAGTGAAAGAGATATCAAAAAGGGCGTGGCCACATAATCAATAGTTTCAAATTTTACCATGGATTATAATGCAATATAAATGTAAAAATTTAAGTTACTGTAGTGCATGAATTAGGCTTTTCAGGGGAAAAATTAAATTTCTACAAATCAATCAATTTTTTGGGAGGTACTAGAAGGAAAATTACCGGAACCGATTGAGTTCATGAAATGTATAAAGTGGTGAAATGGTCGCTATTTCTCGAGTTTAACCAAGAACTGACAACCAGTGCAATTAGCAATAAATTGGCGTGCTGTACTCTATTGATTTCAAATTACAAAGTAAATGATCCCTACATGGGAGGATCCAGAATGGGTAGGGCAATGTTATCCGCGTTCATTTGTGCTCTCGTAAGCGCTTAATGCCTATAAAATTTGGCTGGACTTAGCGTAATCGAGTAAAAGATATGAAACTAAAAGATATATAATAATGACAATTTCTATAGGACATACCAGAAAAAGCGCGCAAATGTTATCAACTTTTACTTTCAGAAGTAAACTTATGAATTCACGAATTAGAAGTTACAACAGAGACAATTTTAAATTTCGAAAAATCGATCAATTTGTATGAGAGGTATCAGAAAGGGCTATGATCTTTAAAAATATTAGGCGAACATCGTTCAAGCGCCTTAAAGAAAACTCTTCATTCTTTCTGTTCCATTTTCCGTATATCAAAATAATTGTTATTTCTGTTATTGCTATCGCATTTGCTTCTTAAAATTGTCATAGATAAATGTAATCGTGCAAAGATACACCCTAATATATCTATATTTTTTAAATAATCTATTATAAGTTTCGTTTATAAGTACATCCGTAGAGTTTGGCTCAATTGTTTAATAAATTTTGAAAACTTTTTACACATATTTTTTTGGTGATTCGCTCTTTGTGACGTTAAAAATTGTTTAATAAAAGTATATAAACAATATTTGTGTAGAAGCCGCATCTATATTTATTAATTATTCGAAGAATTTAGAAAAATGTTAATGTTGGAAAGTCTACTTGGTTAGTAAAGGCAAATGTTGGCTAAAATTTATGGAGGTGAGATAGACATAAAATATGAATTACATGTTTTCCATTGAATTCTAGCCTGGATAACGATAAATATTAGGTCGAACAGTAAAATCAATGACCTAAATAGAAGCAATATCTGGGGATGATGCAGGAAAAAACAGGAAAAATCGGAAAGTTAACAGAAGGGAAGTTTACTCCGATTCTGCATTCAAAAATATATCGTGAATTGTATTCTTTTGCAGCTTTTACAAATAGTTATTTTATTCCCCTTCGTATGAAGTTTTCACATTTGGATCACTTTTTAGCGTATTTCTTCGTAAAGATTTATCCATGCCTGCATTTGCAAAATCATTATGGAAACACCCATCTTACAGCGTATGTCCTATTTTAATGATGCCGCTGCTTTATTGATGACTTTGCTTAACCATTCAGATGTTATTTATGCATACGTAGTTTACTTCTAGAGCAAATGTACACAATCTTCACCACATTGTTCAACAGTGTAGGGGGGTAGGTCTTGGAGAGAGTACATTGCGAGTAATGTTGTGATGTTGCCTGTTATAGACATACAAGTTGATTGAGTTTCTAGTCAATTGGCTAGAAAAAATAAATAAATTGCGGAAACATTCAATTCACACTTGAGCACATCAAATTTTATAGACATCTTTTACAAGGAAACTACCGACACCACCACAACCACCTACCATTCCATTCATACAACAATCACCACCACCACTTTGGAGCCCCTCTGTGTTTGCCATTTAGTGATAAGGCGGCCATGGTGTGGCCTGGCAGCTGCTGTTAAATTATAAATCTAAGTACATGTTCCGTTACAGCCCCAAGATGCTGTCGAATGTCATATCGAGGAAGGCATACATTCTGGCATCTTGCAAGGAGATGGCTTATTTGCCACTTTGGCCATAACTTAAAATGACATTTTACTTGTAGAATTTTACACGCGTTTGATTTTTATTGAAAATGTAATGTATTTCATGGGTTCGGCAGTCGAAGAAAACGTTATTTATTTGTCGTTGGGACAGAGGCAAATTAAGGTCAATTTAATTTGGAATAGAGAATTAAATTCCGTTGACTTTATGGAGCACATAAATTAGTGAGTAATGCCAAAGAAAATAAGCTATCTAACTTAAATAATAAAAAATTCATATTTTGCATTTGATGAATTTTCTTCACATCTATAAAAAGTATAAAAATTGATATGACGAACGTTTTGAGATATTTCATTCAACTACTTGTCAAACAACAAATTACACTGGTTTACAAGATTTTGTAGTCACGTTAATTGATAAAATTTTTAACTTCTAATCAGTTAAATGCACAAAGAAAAACATATGGACAGGCGCAAAGTAGAGCAGGCCCCATAAATTCTCAGCCTATGCACCAAACAAAATGGATTGCGGTCCACAGTGTCTGTGACGACAAGAAATTTTTTTTCCCTTATGTAACATATTGAGTTATGATATTTTTCAGTGCGAAATTCTGTCTATACAATACATTAATTCCAGGAAATTACGTATTCCTCTCTAGAAAAAAACCTTCAAAACACTAAGTTTTTTTTTTTGGACCAAATTTGCCGTAAGCCTTTTGTGCAATTTCTTAAAACTTGACACAGTGTAATGTTTTGCCGTATTATTGCTGGGGATTGTTAATGGGCCACATCGATCCATCTTTTGGTAGCCCCATACAAATTAACCATTTTTTCGAAATTCTAATTTTCCCCCTGTAACTTCTAATCCGTAACTGCAAATATCAATCGGTTTGTGGTGCTCCTTCTGATACCTCCCATACCAATGACGGATTTAACCTAAGTTCATATCTTTTATGCGGTTCCATTAAATTCAGTCGAATTTGGCACATGTGAAGGGTTTATTAAAATAGTGTCTAAGAATGAAAATGGACAGTATTGTTTTCTAGTACCTCCCATACAAATTGTCCAATGAATCGAAATTAAATTTTTCCCCAAGAACTTTTAGTACATTGACTGTAGAGATCAAAATCTTTGTTCATTATTTTATTCTATAATCAGTGCTAAAAATTGAAAAGGTCTGCTGGACATTATTCTTCTGGTACCTCTCATACAAATGATTGATTTAGCTTGTCGAGTTTAAGTTTATAAATTCTATACATTTACACCAAATCCAGTCAAATTTGACACATACAAAAAGTACATTAAGGTGGTGTCATATAATGAAAATAATATCTCTTATAAAAATATACTGAGTTGCGGAAATTCACTTTATTTTTAGCAACTTCTAAGTCGTAGACTTCAACAACTTAAATTTTTATTCATGAAGTTGCTTTATGGACCATGCCTGCCATACATATGAATGATTTAAACCGATTTATATTCTTAACTTTATATATTTTAAACCTTCGTGAGCCTTTTTACATCAAACGAGGATTTAAACAAGGCGGCAGCCTATTATGCGACCTCTTTAATGCACTGTTGGAGATGATTATGAGAAAAGCTGCAGTTAACACGACTGGTACTATCTTTAATAAAAGCCATATGTTATTCGTGTATTCGGACTATATAGACATTATTAGTAGAAAACTGCGGGGTGTTACTGCAGTTTTCTCAAACATTGGGAAGAAGTCAGCAGGAAAGGGTATGGCGGTAAACGAGGCCAAAAGAACGTTTTTTGTTCAATGAATAAAGGATCTGGTCGCTTGCGACGCTGTTTGAACGTTGACAGCTACAATTTTTGGAGTGGTGAAGTAAACAAGACGAATGTTGTCAACATGGAGAGAGCGATTAGAGTTGTGCTTGCTAACGGATGTTACTATGGTCTAAGCAAGAGATTCAATGATGAAGTCCCCTCGACAAACAAAAATCCAAGTGTATCACATGTAGGTTTCACCTGTCTTGTTGTGTGGTGCACTATTCTGAATTATGGCACAAGCGGATGAGTCAGTGCTGGGAGACTTCAAGAGGAAAATACTCCGGAAAATATGTGGACCCATCATCGTTAAAGAAGAGTATGTATGAGCTATATGCCGACATTGACGTGGTGCAGTGCATCAATATATAGCGATTGTGTTGATTGGGACATGTTGTTGGGACACGAATCCAAATGCTCCAGCATTCGACAACGATCTAAACTCCGTTGGAAGGACCGAAATTTTTAAGGTCTATCTGGAAACTGGATGTGACTAATTGGAGAAGAAACGCAGAAGACCGAAGCAATTGGAATTATTTTCTACGGGCGGCGTATAATTGATAACGATGTCTATTCTAGTCGCCATTTATGAAGAAGGAGGATACATTTCAAGCAGTTGCATTGAATTCAGACAACTGTCGTACGTGATTTGAGCTTAATAAACTAAAATCTGAGAATGAGAATGAAATGGACTGCAGTAAAATACCCATAACCCCATATGAATTGATCGATTTGTAGAAATGTAATTTCCCCCTATAATGCGTAGACTGCAGTAACTTAGATTTTTGTTAACAGGAATCAATTGTAAATCATGGTAAAAATACGAATAAAATAGACAGGACAACCCATCTGTTTCTCGTATCTCCTATTTTAGTTCAACAGCTTATGCTTATGCTTCCGGAGACATATTTTTCGTTCAACTGTACTGAATGCAGTCTTGTGCATTAATACAAAGCATTTTCGGCAAGAACGTTGCGATTTATTGCGCATTCTCTAGCACTTCGCAGGCTTTTCCATCAATGCAAAAGGATATTGGGTAAAGGGTTAACCATTTTTCGGTTTCAAATGTAAAATTAAATAAAACACACACAAAGCTATCATTTTGATAAAACTTTTATTTCATTATAATGCTTGGACCTTGCCATTACGTATGAAATACTATGCCATTTAAATTATTGCCTCTGGATTGATTGCGACAGTGGGTCCCTTTGAGGTAGTTTTCGACCACTTTTTCGCACATTTCGAGCGGTTTTTCGGCGATACCTTGATTAATGTTAGGTTTTAAATGCTCCAATGTTTGGATATTATCCACGTAAACACGCTCTTTGTTGTAGTCCCACAAAGAAAGTCTAACGGCGTCAAATCACATGGTCTTGAGGCCACAAAAAAAGTACGCTTTCTGGAAACCTTTCGTGCCATAAAATCAAAGTCGGTCATGTTGTGTGGCTCGCGGCACCGTCTTGTTGAAACCATGTACTGTCCAGTCCATAATCTTCAATTGCAGGCTAAAAGAAGCCGGTTATCATATGGCCATAGCACTCTGAATTGACGATAGCGTCAGTGTCATTTTTGAAAAAATACGGCCCAATGACACATCCAGATTATAATGCGTACCAAACAGCCATTTTCTTTGGAATGCAATGGCTTTTCCACAATCACTTCTGAGATACTTTAACTCCATATGCGACAATTTTGCTTGTTAACATAACCACCGAGTGAGAAATTAGTTTCAACGCTGTAGAAAATTTTGTGAATAGTGGATAGAGGTGCAACTCCAGTCCAATCCAGCCCAATTGCTGAGAACGCCGTCGAATCGACAAATTTGGATTATCCGCCATACATTCACTAACAGAAGCGATATTTTCGGCAGCACGTACATTGCGATAATGCACAGGCATGATCACATCTGTAACACTTCCAGTCCCGTAACGCACGAAAAACGGAAACTGTCCACATTTGTAGTAATCTTTAGTTACTTTTACGCGTTCTTCGGTTGTTAAACGATCCACATTCGTAAATGGCAAACCTTTCACTAAATAAATAACACTTCAGGTGATAGGTATTTAACAGCTGACAGCCTTGCCGGAGTGGATAACCACTAAATGGGTAACCTGTCATACATATGACAGATCTCCTGATTGAAATTTCTATGCCAATTTGAAGTCTATAATTCATTTCTGCATTTACTATACTTTTTACTATATTTTTTCTTCAAAAAATTTGGACTACCGAAAATACGAGTTTTTATAAATTTTGGCGCAACCATAATAAAACAGAATGTACTGATGATTTAGCTAGATTAATATATTAGAAAGAAGAGAAAGAAGCTTTCTATTTAACATTAAAATAAAAGAAAACGAAAGGCTTTGTTTACTTTCACCTGAAAAATGTAAATGTAACAGGTATCTCTTGATTAAACGTGTTTCGTGATTTTTTAAGCCGATGTTCGTTGTATTGCTTATAATGCCACGCCCTTTTTGATACCTTCCATACAAACGGCAGAATTAACCCGTATGCATTTATTGCTTCATACATGTTAATCAGTTCCACTGATCTCCGCCAAATTTGGCAAACAGTTTGCGTTTGATAAACTAATTCTTAGAATGAGAATGGAATGGATGGCCCATTTGGGTATCAAGCTTATCTAATAAAATATAGTGTTTCTTTCTTCTTGCCAAATGCATTAAATTGCAACGTTACCAATCATAAAATAAAGTAAAGTAAAGCGTTTGGGAAAGTGTGACAAAATCTATCGGGTAACTCCACTCCTTTTTAAATTACCCAAATTAACGCATGCTTTCTTAAGTTCATATTTTTCATTTAATTGAACTAAATTTAGCATCTTGTTAGGGAAATTAACATACAATTTAGCCGATTTGGTAGAAATCAATGGATTCTTTGTAACCTCGCGAAGACATACATACGTTATGAGTTAATTGTAACATTTAAGTTCAATAAATTACAATGTTGCTTCTTTAATTTTGTGCTCTAACTAAGAGCATATTTTTATAAGAGCCCAGTAATTTACCACGCCCCTATTGGCCACCAGCAAGGCAAGGAGTTTTATACGTGTTAAATACAAATTTGTAATAGTTGATTTTACATAATTTCGTTAATCAAAATGTTGTCTAATAAAACAAATAAATAATCCGTACAGTAATTGGATATTTCTTTTCTTAATAACTCATAATTTAATTAAATAAATTTCTTTTCTGCCGAAACTGCTCTGTGCTAAATGAATTCAAATACATTTTCTTAAATGAGCGTTGTGAGTTTTGATGGATTAAGTCTTTTTCATCTTTCTGTTTTTATATGTATTAAAGGTTAAAGCCTATAAAATTTCATTTTGACGTAATGTCAATAGCTAATTATTATAAAAAACGAAAATTTACATGAATTGAACTGTAGCGAATTCAATTAAGATTGTATTTGAAATATGATTTTACTATAAATTGCATTCGATTTAATTTAATCGTTGAAAGTTATTGGCCAGTAATTTCTTGAGTAATACAACAGAGTTCTTACATCGAACTTTAAATGTTCATCTAAGCATAAAACCGCTCAAAGACAAAATGTTGGTCTAATATTGTCGACACATTTTGACTCGAGGTTCTGTGAAATATTTTTATTTATATTCCTCTCTACAAGAAGACAAGTCTTTTTGTCAGAAGACTGCTTGTTATATATTTGATATTTTGCTAAACATCCCCTAAAAAGGCTACTGAAATAAGCAGTATGATAAAGAATATATTTAGAGAATAAAAGACGGCCGATGCAAATACTCAGTAGTTACAGTACAGCTATAAAAGTGTTTCAAACTTCGTGCTGCTCTAGCAACTAAACGGCTAATGACGGCGCGCTCATTTTTTGGCCAG
>JAHXMU010000804.1:276612-289310 GCA_019455685.1 Philornis downsi
TTTTATAAAAAAAAAGTTTTCAGCTTTATTTCTTCACAACAAAAGCCACCATATTCCCCGGACTTAAATGCAATGGATTTTTCCACGTAGTCCATTTTGAAGCCAAAATATCAACCAAAAAATATGTGACAAGTCAAAACCTTGAAAATTACTCTTCGCCGAGAATGGGTCAAACTACCATCAAACCCTCCTGCACCGGGTCAACACTGTTATCTGCGCTAAAGCTGGCTACATCGAACAACGCAATATTTTTCTTAAAACTTGAAATGTTTGTGCGATGTACTGAAATTGTGAATAGAAAAAAAAATCAAAATTGATAAAATTACACCAGTTTCAATCGGTATCGCTCGGAGTGCCGATACCTGTATTTTTAGACACACCCAACGGGATCTAAAGGGTGGCGCATAAGTAACGTTAACGGAATTCTTGTGCATCAAGAATGCGTTCTTCTGCATCACTTGGTTTTAACTCGTGAACCAATTGCATCTTATATGGGAAAAGATGTAACATATGTAAAATTCTTTGCAAAGAGCTGCACGAGGTCTTCCAGCATGCGGAAGATCACAGACAGCCCCTTGTTGCCCAAACAACTGAACCAATCGGTAAATTGTTGGAGCGCTAGGAGCATTTTGGACATGAAAGAAATTTCGATATGATCTTTGTATCTGAATAATCGAATGATGACTTCCAAAGTAAAATTGAACAACTATGGTTCTTGGTTCTTTGCTGAGCCTTTCCATCATAAATTTCTCAAGTATTATTTAGTTAATTCAGTAAAGAGACAAAAAAAAGACTTATACCAAAAATGTATTCACTGATCAAATCTTAACGTTACTTATGCGCCACCCTATACATTTTAACGAGGATTCTAAACATCACAGTTTGAAAAGCATTAGCAAGACTTTGTCGATTACTCGATTAATCGAACTGTTCGTCAGCTACATCGAGATGACGGTCGCTCAAATAATGAGAGGTTGATGTATCGGGGATTGAACCCTTTATCATGCGAACAATAATAACGTGTATTAACCGCCTTGCTGCGGTTGGTCACAAAATATGATGTGGTTAGTACTGTAAAATAGAACCGACCATTTTGGTTACCGAAAAAATGGTTTTTTGATCTACAAATTAATGTTGCCAACTTCTCTGTTTACCCACTTTAAAAATAAACCAGAATTTCACGCAGATAAGCTGACTTAAAAATATCCTTACCTTATTGCCTTTACCGAAATTTAATATGTTTGTTTTATGATTTGTATAGCGTTACCCATTTTTCAGCTTCAAGTAAAGCTAAATAAAACACACATAAAGCTACAATTTCGATGAAGCTTTTATTTCATTATAATGCGCAATAGTGGATCATTTTAAGGTAGTTTTCGAAAAAGTACGGCCATAATGCATACCAAAAGGTCACATCCGGGTTCCTCGAGCCCCATATGCAACAAATTTGCCTTATGACGTAACCACCGAGTGAGAAATGAGCTTCATTGTTGAAGAAAATTTTGTTCGATTGAAAACTAACGCTTGAATCACAACTTTTGTAGTAAGTTTTAACTATTTTTACGCGTTCTTCGGTTGCTAAAAGATCCATGTTCATAAATGGCAAACCTTTCACTAAAAAGTTAACATTTCAGATGTCAGGTATTTAACAGCCGATTGGTAGTTTTAAAACCACTAAATGGATAGCCCTATATATAATGGCAAGGATTTAAATTGTTAATATGTAATATCCTTTAAGTTGCAGTCCTGATGAATCATTTCTGAATGTAATTAAGGTATACACAACAAAATAGGTGTGGTAAACTATTGCCTTAGCTTAACTCCAGATTTTCAAAGTACGATATGATCCAGAAAATTTCTTTTTTATTTTCTATACTGGTGCCACAGATGCGTGAATGAGCACGGAGTTCATTTACGGTCTACCATTTTCAAAACCAATTAGTTGTATAAAACAAAATTGAATTTTTTATATAAAAAAAATAAATAAATGAAATTTATTAATTAAATAAAAGTTATTTGATTTTTTTATTATAGCACAATTCGTGCGTCACTCTGTATATAAAATTGAATGCTTGTTTGTTTGTGTATATGTGGGTTCGTTCCGAATAGGCGTTTAAACTAATGGACCGATTGTCATGGAATTTGCACAGTATATTTATGTCTCACTAGAAGGAATCATAGGCTATATTGGAAAAAAGTATTGGAAAGGAAGTATGTTTGAAAAACAAAAATGGTCGGTGTCCCTTTTTCAAATTCTCTCATGATGACCCAAATAACTAATCGATAGTCATAAAAATTTGACAAAACGATACTATCAATCTCGAAACTGGCATAGGGTATATTAGGTTAAAATTGAAAAAGGGGACGTAGCACCGTCTACGCCACTTAACAATTTGAACGGCCATATTTCTTGAACTATTGGAGTTACAAAATTGCGATTTGACATATATGCCACTGATTTTGAAGGAAATATTTTTGACGGAAAATTAGTTCTGCCAGCCAAAATAACTGACAGATTGCCATAAAAATCTAACAGTAAGTTACTATCAGTCGTGAAACTTTCTTGTTATGTGTCAGGTAAATATTAGGTAAAGCGTCCAAGCGCATTAACATGTTGAAAAGGTGTATCTCGCGAACTATATGAGGTATGCGGATGACATTTAGTACGTATATTATTGATATAGAGTGAAATATATGGCACCAAATATGCAGCGCTTGTTAACCCATTAAAATGGTTAAGTTACTAACCAATCGTCATAAAAATTAATTAATCTATCATTAAATTACCATGAGTTATCTTAGGTTAAAATTAGAAAATGACACAGTCTAATGGTTTAAATATCTCCCAAACTGTTAAAGGGTTGAATACAGGAGCTAATACTTATGCTATCGGTCACAAACTAGCCGACCTGAAGTATAGATGGCGCCAGTATTTAAAAAGAAATATTTTGGTGAAAAGTGGCAACCTTATAAAACATATGTTTTAAGTTTTAAGGCACAACGTTGTTTAGTTTTTTTTTATTTGAGCCATCAAAAGTGAACGAAAAAATTGATCACCGCTGTGTAATTCAATGTATTCATTTGAAAGGTCTCAGTCTAACCAATATTAAAGCCGAGCAAGATTCTACCCTGGGGGAGTCTGCCCCTTAGAATACGACTGTAAAATATTGAGTAGCAGAGTTTAAGCGAGGCCGTACAAACTGCCAAGAGGAACACCGGTTAAGTAAATCCGCATAATGGTATTGGATGATCTTCAGCTGAAACTAGCTGCGAGCGTAAGCTAGCTGAAATGAAGGGCATTTCAAAAAGTGGTATACATCGTATTTTGTCCAAGGATTTGAAGATGAGAAAGCTGTGCCCAAAATGGGTGCCACTTTCAATAAGTCGAAAACAGCGTCATGTAGATCTTTCAGTAGAGTGTTTGGCAATGTTTCATCGCAATAAAACCGAATTTTTGCCTCGATTTGTAACCATTGATAAGACATGGGTGCATCACTTCAACACCTGAGACAAAGGAACAGTCAAAGCAGTGGAGTGGAATGGGAGAATCGTGTCCGAAGAAGACGAAGGCGGTTCCACCTGCAGACAAGGTCATGATGTCTGTTTTTTGGGATGCGCATGGGTTACTTTCGTTGATTATCTTCAGGTAGAAAAAACTATCAAAGGCGGATATTATGCTAATTTATTGCTGCGTTTAGGAGACGAAATTATAGGAAAAGAGCGCATTTGGCGAAAAAAGTGTTTTTTTTTTCATCAAGACAAAGCTTCAGTTCACACATTCACTATTGGGATGACCAAAATTAATTAATTAATGTTGGCAGATAAGGTGCGTGATGATCTTATTCGCCAGATTTAGCTTCCTCCCACTATTTTCTATTTCCAAACTTGAAGAAAATGGCTGAGTGGTTTTTGTTTCTTCTTTCTTTTGGGACCGCCCGAGCGGTCATTATGTGGTAGAATATATCTCTAACAAGCATAAAAATTAGCTTTATCTGTTTAATACATGACACTGACAGGAAATCCAACAGCAACAGCTTGCTGTAATAAATATGTTTGAGCAACATTAAAATTGTTAGGTGTTGTTTCTCTTTAGTGCTATTGGCATTGTGTTGCCAATAAATAGTGAGTTTGTGCAGATTTCTATGGATTTCTATATTTATATTTCAGTGATGAGATCAACTCTTTCACGAATAATCGGAATGGGGAGGCTTTTACTAATTTTTAGAACTTGAAGCTTCAACAGCATCCAAAAGAAACATCGCGTCGGTTTGAGAAGACTTTTCGATTACTCGCCTATTCGAAATGTTCGTACGACACATCAAAATGACTGCCACTCAAGTAATGAGAGCTGGTTGTATCGCGGCTCGAACCCACCATCATATGCATGATAGTCGCGTGGATAGTTAGCACGCCACGGCCGGTCCAATAGCATACTATGGAGATAATTGGCGTTCAAAAATGTATTGTAGCGATTCGTTGTAAAGGATTCAGGCTATGTTTATATATATATTTGTATATATAATATTTTCAACTCAAAAGTTCTTCTTTGTTTGTTTCATTCATTTACAAATCTTTAATAACCACTTTGATATTAAAGCAGTCATTTGCTTGCTGTCGTTAATTCAATTGTAAGAGCTTTGCTTTGTTGAGTGCAGCTTTTATAACGATCGTCGCTTTGTTTTGCTTTGTCCTGTTCCGTTTTATGTTAAAAGCTCCTTGCTTGTGGATATAAAAGGAACGTATTTAACAGGGATCGTTCATTCTTTTCAATTTGGAATTCATTTAATTTGAAATGAGGTGTCAACAAGTTGAGTGCCAACAGCAAAGCGACTCAAGCATCGATATGGCGGTAAGCAGTCTTTTTCCTTGTAGCTTTATTGCTGTTACTGTAAATATTCAAGTTTTTGAAGTTCCGTTCTAACTATGCCTGTCTCAATGTTGTCTTTCTTTTATTCAGGGTGACAAACTTTAAGGACAATAAGGAACATTTTTGTATTTGAATAAAAGATTCAGAGGATATTTGTCTTATTTAACTGGAAGTCAAATAATCTTTTTCTCTAGGGTATACATTTTTATCTCAGTGAACGATATTGAGCACAGAGCGTACTATGATTGCCATGTAATCTTGTTTAATATGGGACTGAATGATTGCTCACAGATTTTCTTTGAGTGCATGTATTGGAAAAAGGACAAGAGTTTTCAATGTTATTTATTTTAGCTTTCTTTTTTTTCTCATTTATTGTTTCAATTGTACTATTTAGAATTCTACTATTTAGATCGATGCTCTTGTATTATTTCAAGCATTTACATTATGAAATTACTAAAGAAATTGGTCTTGTTTGCTGCTGTTGTAGTCTGCCCTCATTGACCCATGGCTTATGTCAATATATTTGTTTAAATTGTTTGTGTATAGATTTCAAATGAAAACCATGGACATTGAAACGATTGTAATTATTCTTATAATTGGAATTTGTTACTTGTCGTTTCTATTTTCCATTTTCAATACAATACACTGCAATTTTCGATTAGTTCAATTAATGCCACAAACAATTAATTTCATTCTTGTGTATTTTTTGTTAAGGATAAACAACAAGACCAAGTAATTCGTAATTACGCTTAATCAGAAAGAAACCTTTTATGACTTGGTCTCATTTGGGTGTAGATAAGGTATAATAAAAATGAATCTAGTATTTGCTCCCATATATGGCTTTAGGGGGCTAGATGGGTTTAGAAAAATTAGATTACTCAAAAAGAAAATCAGGCAGTTTTATGATTGCTTAACTCAGCTTTGTTTGAAAATACCCCAGTTTTTTCGATGAAGGCGAAAATGTGAATAGAATTGATGGCCCTGATTCTTTAATAGCCAATTGTGTGCAATTTTGATTACGTTAATTCGTTCTGGTAAAAGATAAACCCCATTTTAGAAGGCTAATTGCCAGATAAGTACGACAGCAATCATGTCTTTAATAAGCTTAGCTCTCAGAATGAAAAAGGACACATTATCACTTCCTTCTCGACAACTATCAAACAAATTGACTGATTTATAGAAATTTATTCCCTTTAAACACTGATTCGCAGACTACAGTAGATTGATTTTTTGTCAGTTGCAGTAAATTGTGATGCTTATTAATGTTTGAAAAAAAAAAAAATCGACATGGCACCTCCCAAACGAATTTAATTTATTCATATATTTTCCTGAATGCCTATCATTCTTTCAATAGTACAAAATTGAATATAATTTAGCAATCAGCAAGTTTTCATTAAACTTAGTCCTGCGAATGACAAATAGATTGACTTACCGCTCTGCTTATGGTACCTCAGGAAAAAATTAGATGAGTTGGTAAAAATTAATGGTTTCGCTATTGTTGAGAGTTGTAATTCTAACTCACACCGTGTATCGTGTTTTTCGTTTATCGTAAATTGTGTTTAATATATAATAATAAATGTTGTGTTCTGTATGTAATAATAAATATTGGTGACACCATTGGTGTCCGTTGACCCCCAGCAATTAGCAATAAGTATAACACGAGCGGGTGGTGTGGAATTGTGAGTTTACTTTTTCATTCACCTAAATTTTTTTGTGCTTAGTGTTAATGAAAGCAAGTCTGGGTGATGAATCGTGAATAAGCAATCATATTAAGTTCTTGCCGATTGAGCTTCCGCTTGATCATTAAGAATTGCTTTATGGGTTTCGGTCACATAGAGTTTAGCCAAATAGAGTTTCGTGTCGGCTAAGTTTTTGATATAAATAAAGGTGACACAGCAGCTGGTGTGGTCAATCAGTGAACAATCAGTGAAACGCTTCCCAGTGTTTTATTTTTCCCCTGAAGATACATGAATTTCTTTTTCTCAGGCAAACTACCATAAGTGACTCTTGAGCGCTGAGTCAAGTGCGCGAGCCCGCACCTTTATCAAAATACGCAAGCGAGTATCATCTCAGAGGTGATGCGCGTTACAAACCCTGATAGGAAAACACAACAC
This sequence comes from Philornis downsi, assembly GCA_019455685.1. Taxonomy (NCBI): domain Eukaryota; kingdom Metazoa; phylum Arthropoda; class Insecta; order Diptera; family Muscidae; genus Philornis; species Philornis downsi. Next base: position 283,594 of record JAHXMU010000804.1, read on the forward strand.
AAAGGGAAACAGTAGAGTCCTGCTGTGTCACACAACACTGTGATCTATAAACCCTGATAGGAAAACACAACACAAAGGGACACAGTAGAGTCCTGCTGTAGTCACACAACACTGTGTGACTAGTAGTACTCCCTACGGAGTTACACAACATTTGGCGCAGCCGGTAGGATCCCTTAGAGATACACAATATTATCATCTCTAAATGAATGACAGTAAATTATATTTACGACATAAGATGTAGGTACAAAAAATTATAATTTTATTTCTTTTATTGTACATTATTTTGCGGCATTCATTTATAAGGCTCCATCGATTTACCATACCTTTTCCGGCACTTCGCACAATTTACACCATCTTAAGAGCATATTTTTCGAAACCATGTGTACCCTTGTAGAAATGTTTGTACAGATTTTAATTCTATCTAATGTTAACATTTTAACGATTTATTTGTTATTGAGTCGAAGTCAGGCTAAAAAACGACTCTAACTACATCCTCAACTTGGGATACTGGTCCCCGTTTTTCACGTGTTTTGAGTTTTCATTCGTTCGATACAATTACATTCAATTCCAATTGTTATTTGCTATTCAATTCCATTGCTAACATCTTTGGGCAATCTTTAGTGTAAGGTGTAGTAAAAAGAGATATATGTACTATTTTTGCATTGAATGCTTTATTAGCGTAGTTAGAATAATTTGATTATATATTGTTTTGTTCGAAAACTTATTGCCAAAAAGTAATTCTGTTATGACTCTGAAATCATCGTCTTTAATAGCAAAAAAAATGTTTCACCAGCAAAGTCATTCACCATATACAAAAACAGATGGTAAGTACTTGAGCATTAAGATCCTGCAGCATCTCTCGATTCAATTTCGATGCTTATGTCCTGACATTGTCCTGAAGGAATACAATTACCCTCATATTGGCTAAAGCTGTCCGCTTCTCGGCAATTGCCTTCTATAGGGGGTCCAGTTGACGGTGTATGTCCGAATTAAGAGTTTGTCAGTAGGAGAGCTGTTCATAGCAGATAATGGCAATACCACCAAACACACATCAAATCCTTCTTTTTTGCATCCAAAACCTTTTTTATGCAAACGTTTCCAAACGATCTTTTGTGTAATGTTTGGGTCCTCGACAAATCAAAACATGATAAACTGATGACAGTACATTTCCGTTATTTCATCAAACTTGGCAAAATCGGCCAATTAAAATGGGAGATACTAGAAAGGGCTTCACAATGTGATTCATTTTTATGTTAAGAGCCTATTTGGCATAGCCTTAATTCGTATAAAATTTGATTGCTTTTAGTGAATGATAAATCGATTATTATGGGCGATTCCAAAAGCGGTTGTACGGTGAAAAAGCTTATTGAAATTTACAAAGCATTAAATATGCTATGGCTGATTCACTATTTTTGAACAACCAGTATATGGTTAAATAATTTTCATTTCATTCCATATAATTTATTTAAATCTCCGGTGCAATTCATATAGACTATTATAAGCTTGATGCAAATACTACAATTTGATATGTATTATTGTATTACTGTGTGTATTATTTTTGTTATTATGCATTAAATTGTTAATAGTCCGTGAGCATTGTTCCATAGAATTAAATACACGATATGAAATGAAATCAGAAAGATTTCAACATACTCGTATATTAAACAATAGCATGATTTAAAATATTTTTAAATTTATTAGTTGTGAAATTGAGACAGGTACTGTTGCAAATATAATTTAATAATGCCATAGTTTTAATTGCATTCTCATTCGGGAATCTATTAAATAAGTATGTATCAATATTTAATTTCAATTTGGCTCCACATAGTCAACAGTACCAAAAATTATACCGTGCAGAAACAGAAAGGGTGTAATATTTCTGCTCAGTACCAAAGTTTATATATATATATTTATACAAGGTGTCCGTCGGGAAGGTATACTACTTTGTTTTGCCGCCATTTTGGTAAACATTAGTCTCGACGGGTTATATCTGGCAGTCGTGAAGTAGAGACGTGGTAAATTTATTATGGAAAAATATTCGATAAACCAACGTGTTTTAATTGTTAAAACATTTTATCAATTTCAATCATCGACTGTGACAATGAGAAAGTTACGTGAAATTTTTGGGAGGAACAATGTGCCAATAAGACGCACTATTTATAGTATAGTGAATGATTTCGAAGAAAGAGGGTCTGTAGCTAATAGGGCGAAGCATGGACCACAATGTACTGCAACATCGGATGAAAACATTATTGCTGTTTAAGAAAGTGTTCAAAACAATCCAATCCAACAATTCGACGCCGTGCTCAGGAACTTGGTTTTCAAAGAACAGCTTTGGCCACAATTTTGCACAAGGATTTGCATTTTTTTCCATTTAAGATTCAGTTGACACAAGAGCTTCTTCCACAATACCATTTACGCCGCCGTACATATGCCAATAGGATGTTACAGCTCGCCCATGACAACCACGATTTTCATAAAAAAATCATAATGAGTGACGAGACACATTTTCATTTGAATGGATATGTGAATAAACAGAATAGTCGGTTCTGGACAGTGGAAAACCCTCAAATTATTCATCAGTCAACTTTGCATCCCTTAAAAGTGACAGTCTGATGTACAATTTACTCAGGAGTAATCATTGGACGTTACTTCTTTGAAACTGAAAACGGCGTAACGGTAACTGTTAATGGGGAGCGATATCGTGATATGATTGAAAACTTCTGCTAACAGAGGTCGACATTTATTTGATATTGTATTCCATATATAATTGCCGACATTAAATAAAACATTTATCAACATAAGATCCATTCTCTTCCATTTAATAAAAAATTATAAACAAACAAAGGTGTCGGCGGACACCCTGTATTAAATAAGGGCACAATAAGGTTCTTACGATCGTATTAGATCTGAGTAATTTAAAAAATATATAAAAGAAATGTTAAAAACTTTTTTCGGAAGTGTTTCAATACGCTTTACATGAAAAATTATAGTTAGGATAGAAATGAATGGCGCCTACTTCAATTGACAAAACAAATAATAACTTTTGGCCTAAAATGAAAAAGATTTACAAATAAGAAGATTCATGCTAGAAGAAATATACCTTTCAAAGTAATTAAAATATCTAATAATAAGCAAAAATTTCGTATCTAAAACAAGTGGACAGGCACAAAGTTGAACAGTCGCTGAAGGCTTTTTATAGAGGGGTTTTCAAATGCAGCGGATCAATGTTGACAGTTTGTGGCGGCCATGATGTTTTGGCGGCATTGGTCTGTTGTTTATTATTCAGTTCTGATGCCAGACCATCATGTCAAGTTATATGATTGAACAACATGCGCAAATGAATAACTTTATTATCAGAATGAGTGTTGGGTAACGCAATTTTACGGCAGATGCGATTACACTTCAAAATCGACTCTCCAGCGTTTGGTGCCCATATTTAAGACGACCGGTTTAGTAAATAATTGGACAACACTCGTACGCCAATGCAAAAACATCGTTGATTGCATGGATATATGCAAAAGAAGCTGAAGCTTCCGATTCCTCGCTGCGCACAAGAATTAGTACTTTCGTAGACTTCAGCTTAACAAATTTGGTGACGAGACTTGGTTCTGCACCTCAAAGACCAATTGAACGGGAGTTCTAAATTAACGACCACACATTATGCCGTTTGTTCTCGAACAGGAAAATTACCGTAAATAATCACCTTTGGCGACAAGCTACGATTTTGGATAATTATTAACTATTAATTAATTAATAACTAACAACTATGTTAACAAACAAAATTGCTGTAAATTACAGAAAATTCACTAGATGGCAATGCATCTACAAAAAGTTACAGTGCAGAGCTGATTTTGAGCTGGCCACCGAATCATACGATTTAATGCCGCTAGACTTGTTTTTGTGGGGCTACGTCAAAAACCGTGTTTATACGGATAATTCCCTAACGTTGGAACATTTGAAAACCAACATTCGTCAAGTTATCGGCGAAATACCGCCCGAAATGTGCGAAAAAGTGATAGAAAACCACCTCAAAAAGAGCCACTAGTGGTCACTTAAATGACATTGTATTTCGTACATAATGGTAAGGTCTAAGCATTATAATGAAACAAAAGTTTTATCGAAATCATAGCTTTATGAGTGTTTTATTTAACTTTACTTTTGAAAAATGGATAAACTGCTATATGACTCGGTGAATTTGTTCCAAGGTGGAGTGCTTTTCTCTAAAGTTAAACCGATGGTTTGGAATTGTATTTTTTTGGCAAGTGATAGTTTTTAATAGCGTAAATATAAGCTTCTCGAAGAGATTTCCGGATACTAATCATGTTCAAATATTTGGAAAACAAACATGTCTAGCACAAAGAAAGATAAATCATTTTTATTGTCCTTCACATGTCCTTAAAGATTGTATGACAGTATTAAATATTCTTAACAAATGTTCTCAGCACTAATCTCATTTTACAACAACTTTCTATTACGCGTAGAACAATTTAGACAAATTTGTAAGTATTTATATTATACGTGAATATTTGATGAATATTTTCATTGGAAGTGCAATTTAGTATTCATTTGATTTTATGTTCTTGGCATATACTATACTATATTATGTTTACATACATATATGTACATACATACTTATATATCTATACATACAAACAAATTCAGTAGGTACTTTTGTTCGCATACAATTCTATACCTATGTTATAAACATAAAAAGTTAAATCGTAACTCCCAAAAAGTTTGCATATTTATAATGTTGTTGTTTATACGAGTATTATTGTTGGCGCGTTTCCATGTAAAGTCTATTCCACTTGTAAGTAATGAACTGAACATAGAAATTTCGCGTACAAAAAAAAAAAAAAAAAAAAAAATAAAAAAATGAAAACGAAAACGAAACAACAAAAAAGTTTTAATTAAATCCATCGCCAGAACGTTAATTAGAATATCTGCCATTAGAGTAGGAAACATTTTTAATCGTTTTAGAAATTGGCACAAAAGAGCCATATATTTTGAAGGTGACATTTGTGAAATTTGTTTTATTCACAAATTTTCGATTTAAAATCTTCGAGAGGAAATTGTGAAAATCAAATGAAAATGCCTTTGTTTTCTAACATTCTCATGTGATTAATTTGACGACGTCAATCATCATTAGATAAATTTGCTATATTATATGTACAATACATACACTACGAAATAAAAATTATACGGAAAATATAATAAAATTATTTTTTTTCATAAGCGAAATTATTGTCTATACCATTATTTTGATTATTGCCCATTAAACTTTTCGTTCTGTCATTATGCAATGTGGTTAAATTCTTAGTATTCTTTCCGCTTCTTTATACTTTTATCCGAAGGAATGAAGGAATATATCAATTGATATGGCAAATATGTAACAACCAGAAGGTAGCGTCAAAATGTCAATTATCCTTTCTCGAAATGTGTTCATTACTTTTTGGAGTCGTCTGCCTGGCTGGTAGACACGATAACTACAGCAAATACTTATAAAACCATCTCTTACAATTTGTCACAGCCTAATATTTAGCTTGATTGTGAGTGGACAATATCGACGGTCCCTCTTTTATCACCTCCCACACAACGTGATCGAATTTCCGAAATTGAATTTTCTCCTGTAACTTCTAATTTATTGTCCACAGTTGCCAATATTTTTGCCTGTATTGGTTTATAATATTTAGCAAAATTTGAAAAATAATCGG
>JAHXMU010000804.1:294310-426024 GCA_019455685.1 Philornis downsi
CCTACCAATCCCACCAAACACACAATAAAAGCTTTCTGACTGTCAACTCTGACTTGGTTACCGTTTGCGCCGTCTCGCCGCTCTTTCACCACGACAGTTTTCATTCGACGTTGTCGTAAGTGATCAATTTTTCATCACCAGTCAACACCCGTTTCAGAAATGGGTCAATCTTGTTGCGCTTCACAGATCGAAATTCGGGTTTTTGCGTTAACTCGAAAGGCTAACCGCACATTAAGCTTCTTTTTGCATCCAATGGTTTTTTTGTGTAATGTTTTAAACAAATGGCTTTCTAAAGCATGATGCACACTTGATAACAACATTACCGAAACGGAATCGACAAGACAAAACTAAAATTGAGTGCGAAAAATTACGTTTCAAGCTGCTTGGCTCGCGTTTTCTTTTTTTTACCGAAGAACTGTAAAATATACTGAGCCGAGCTGCTACAAAACTTTTAAGTACGAAATGTAATCTTTCTGACGTCGAATGGACTCATACACCTGGATGTACAGATGACTAGAACAATCTATTTCTTTTTTCTATACACTATATGGTCTTGAATTGTTACACAGAGAAACTGAAATGAAAATAAACCTCAAAGGTGCCACAATGTTCGGAAGGACCAAAGGATGCATGCAAATAACAAATAATTGGTTTAAAAAACGATCGGTCCAAAAAGGTTGAAAAGTTGGTTCGCGAGTTAAAACCCTTTATTCTCATTCGTAATATTTCAACGTATTTTTCCAGTGGAAAATCGAATTTTTTGTTGTGTTTACAACGAGGGTAGTCTTATACAAATATACATAATTTTTAAAAATGTTATAAAACTTCGAAAAAGGGAGAATTTTTCGAAACATAAATTTAGCTGTCTCTTTTCAATTGCGGGACTTGTGTACTATAATATCACATCCATGGCTCATGGTTGTGACTCATGAGTTACTCATGGATAAATACGAGCAGCGTGATAAATTGTATAGGAGCTTGGAACAATATGTTTGTATTTTTCGTTAAAACTTTTTGTAATTCATCGGCTGAACCGCTCATTTTTGTTACAAAATATGAAAAATTCGGAAAAGATGCTATACCTCGGAAACGTAACTCCCAATATTGAAAATTGTCTCAACTTTGAGACAAAATATGGGTCTTCACATAATACAAAAACAAAATATGACCAATTGTGTCCCAGGGTCTTTTAAGTCGATTGAGTGATGTTTGATTGGCTGACTGGCTGGTTGGTTGATATCTTATTTACAAATTGGTTGATATTTCAAAATTAAAATTTCGCTCTTTAATTCTTTTTTTTTTTGTAGATTATAGCAATTTATACTTTTGTCCATGGCATTAGTTTGTAACGTTTGGTAGAAAAATTAAAAACAAATTACCGATTAATTAATTCCCTTCTGATACCTGCCATATAAATTACCAATTTAATCTGTAATTCTAAGGTTTATGTCTCTCATATGGTTACATTAAATTACATTTTGTGAAATTTTGTGTACGCTAAGCGTTGGCCTAAGTAAATTTTTAAAACGAAAACGGACCACATTGCTCCGCTCTCATTGGAATCTTCCATACACATTTTTACATTTTCCCTAATTGAAATTTGTCTCCGTATTTTCTATAGTACTGTACTGTTTTGCTAAAGTAGTAACTCTCATACAAATGACAGGTTTAATATATTCTTATGTTCATATCGTACCACAAGCTGTGGTGCGCTCGATCAAATTTGCATACATCGTGCGTTTGGTGAACAGAGTTCTGAGAACAAAAATTAAGAATGTCGTCACGACCCTTCTAGTGCCACCCATGTAAATTGCGTCATTTATATATAAAAGGTGTTTTTTTAATCAAAGTTTTTCTAAAAATTGAATAAAACACTTAAATTGGCATCATGTACTAAAATTTTTTATTGGAATCGATAAATTGGTCTTTGCCATTTAATTTTTAAAGATAATTTCATGTAAATGTTGTCCGCGGCTCCGCCTCAAAATGTCTATTCGGAAGGTCCGATTTCTCGTCACTTTTTCGAGCATTTCGGCCTGTATTCCACGAATAACCTGTGTTATGTTATCCTGTAAGGCTTCAAAAGTGTTCGGCTTGTCCACATAGACTAACAACTTGACATAACCCAACTAGAATAATCCCAAGATCTTGGGGGCCAACTCACAGGGCCAAATCGAGCGATAAGCTGCTCGCCAAATTCATCCCTCAACATATCCATTGTTTCACGAGCAGTGTGGCATGTTGCGCCGTCCTGATGAAACCACATGTCAACCAAGTTCAATACAGCCAATTGGGGAAAAAATCGCGTATAATTGCTCCATATTGGTCGCCGTTGACGGTAATGTTTCCTCCATTGTCGTCTTTGAAGATAAATGGACTAGTAGATAGACTGATGATGCCACCAGCCCATAGACCACACCAGACTGTCGTTTTTTCGCGATGCATCGGTAATTCATGTATGGCATGTGGCTGTTCATCACTCCAGATGTGACAGTTTTGTTTGTGTACGTATCCGTTCAGCAAAAAATGAGCCTCATCGCTGAACACAATTTTTCGATAAAACAGCGGATTTTCATTGAGCTTTTGTAAGTCCATTCATGAAAAATTTGACGTTGTGGTAGGTCATTCGGCTTCAATTCTTGCGTGAGTTGAATTTTATAGGCTTTCAAACCCAAATCGACGTGTAAAATTTTCTTTGTGGTTGAGTAAAACATGCCCAATCGCTGAGAATGACATTGTTTTCTTCGGTACACGCTCTACGCATGCGAGTTGATGGTTTTATGTCCAACAAAGTAAATTTGGTGCGAAGTTTGGAGATAACAGCACGAATTGTTGATTCAGCAGGTCGATTATGACCATCATAAAATGGTCGTATCAGACGATGCACATTTGTCACAGAGCACGAATTTTGATAATAAGTTTCAACGATTTGTAATCGTTGCTCGGTTGTTAGTCTTTCCATGATGAAATGGCAGAGTATACTGTACACTTTTCACTTTGACAGATGATGTTTGGACGCCATTGCCAACCAGTGCTGCCAACCTGAAAAACTTAAATCTTAAAAAATCACCCTGTAGTAACCCAGTGAAAAAAAGGGTATCCAGTAAAGTTCGCTAATCGTATTCTAGAAGAGGTGAAAAATGGGATAATCATCGATGGGCAACAAACCCCTCAACAAATATGAAGAATGTTGCTGTCTTTGACCTCTTTCCACTGCTTTTTCACCAGATTCTCTAAAGCAATGAAAACTCTTAGATAATTTTTTATGACTATTTTCATCTTTTATTTTCTTTTTTGTTTTAATAATTTTAAATACATTTTAAACAGTTTTAAGTTTCTGCATCGGAAACAAAAAAAGTATACTAAAAATGTTTACTATTCTTACAACGACTGTCGGTTATAACGTTTTAAAGCTATCACTACTTTAGTGCAATTAAAAATAGGTTTGTAAGACGCGGAAAATATGATCATAATTGAGTGAGAGTTTATGTGAATCAGTTCATTTGATTGAGATTTCTTTACCTTTCTTGATTATTTCTATTTGATCGCTTTGTGTTGTAATAATTGATTAATTTGACCAAATTGTCCATTGACTAAGTTGGCCGATTTGTTTTTAATGGCCATTTGTCCATGCAATAAACTTGTGTACTTGCAGGCATAGATTTTCGTAATTTCCCCAGCAAATCTTATTTTTTCCCCTCATATTGATTCAACGCTTAGAATGGAATTACGGGTACATAAAATATTAAAGATTAAATAAACCATTTATTTATCATTAAAAAAATAACCTGTCTTTTAGATCACTAATTTGCAACAAGTTAACGTTAGCTGAATTTCGCATCAAAACTATCAAAACAAAATAACAAATTCACCCTACTTAGAATATGGAATTCGATCCAAAAACTGGAAGTACAGTTTGCAATGTATAGTTGCCTCACAAACAAAGTCTTGTAGTACAAATGCAACTAATTTTAATTGAATTTTGCTAAATGTTAGATTGCTAATGCGCTGTTTGGTAGCCGTTCCAAAAAAAACTTCATAAGTTTGATTTTATGAAAGTGGATTTAAATTTGAGGACTTTTTAAGACTCCTTTATGAAACAACATTAGACAAATAATGAAAACGATAAGCAACATTTATTTAGACTTTGAAAAATAATCATTTTGGAATCCAATCTTATCCATTTCCCTAAAATACAAAAGTCTAGCTAAATATTTACACAGTTTAATTTATTAATAGCCGCCCACAGCCTACATTGCGATGTATAAATTGATTTTGTGTCGGTTTTACAACACCACTGGTGCTGCATGAAAATATATCGAACTTTTTATCTCAAATTCAGTTCCTTGTATATTTCATCGAATCCCAACGAATTTGCTGAGATAGGGGAAAAACGGTCAATTTCATAGAAAGCTCTTTCCATTTCATTCATTGATATTCATGAAAGATATAATTAATTACCCATCATTCAAATGTCATTGAAGAATTCGCAAAATGCTTGAAATATTTCATTAATAAGGAAAACGACGAGAGGAAAAGGAAACACACTTCACTCCGAACATGAAATTTTATATCGTCAGCGTATACTTGAGGTTTACAAATAAGCTGTACAGCAGTGCTCAATGTTTTGACAGATGAAATGATTAAACGAATCGAATCGAATAGACCTTCCAGGCTAAAATATAACAGCCACAGTAAATTAGTTTATTATAACCTTGTCGAATATCAATCTCTTGTTGTTGATGTAGACGTAAAAGATAAAATGTGAATACAGGCGTCAGATTCGAACGGGCTACACCCTTCAAGATAGGGGTTGCGCAATAATGTTGGAACGAAAAACCAGTACGAAAATATCCGCCAAGTGAATTGACTTACCTCCATCCCAGATTTTTTAGCGACAAAAGTTATGAAAGAATGAAATGAAAGAAACAACTATATAGCTTACTGAATTTATTTATTTATTTTTTCAAAAAATAGTAATACTAAGCCTTTAAGGTCAAAAATGCGTATTACACAGTAATAAATTCCTGAGTATGTATAACAATTTTAAATCTATTTAAATAGATGAGTAAATATATATATATATATATATATATATATATGTAAACTAATATTATCATTAACGTTGGCTAGCTAGCCGTAATTACAAAAATTAAAGTTATATCGATCCTAATTATTAACAATGGTGTGCGAAGTCATGCGGTTATTAAATTTCCATTAAAGAAAAGTATGCAAAAATTCTTGAACGAAAACCATTGTTAGAATAAGAGAATACTCTTAAACCATTAGGCAAATGGTTTCAATATCGAGCAATCCTAATAAGGAAAGATCTCTCAAATGCTGAAATATTTATTGTAGGTACAATGATTTGTATATTTATTGTCGAGCGTGAAAACTTAAACAACCCATATAGTGAAACAGGCACTCCACTTTTGACAACCTTGTAAAAAGTCATTAAATTACGATAATTCACAACATTATTAAAAGAGCAACCTAACACTCTTTTCACATATACGGAAATGTGTTCACGCCTACGTACACTAAAAATGAATCTTGCAACTGCAATTATTGTCAATTTTAATTTCGAAACATTCAGCGATGTTGTTCCCGATACTACTTCTAGCTCATAAATAATTTGAGGCATTAGAAGCGCTCAAGCCAGTCTATATTTGACCCTGATCGTCAGATAAATATTAGTTGAGTAGAGGCTACGTAATACTCCATATACTTTGGAGCGCACAGAGTCAATATGAGTTTCAAAATTCAGCCTATTGTCAATCAAAATATCTAAGCATTTACAACTATCAACAACAAACTCAATTCTCCTGTTCCCGAAATATATGTTATATCCTGCATTACTTCTTTGGCATCCAAACGAAATAGCTTTAGTCTTAAACGGATTAATTACTAATGAATTGTGATTAATTATTATTATAATTTATTTTATTCTCCAAAGCATCAGGAAAATCTCGATCACCATTAAAGTACAGTAAAATGTCATCAGCAAATAAGAACGCAGAACAAATTCCATTATCTAAATAATCCATTAGATCATTAACATAAAATAAGAAAAGAAGCGGTCCTAAGACCGAGCCCTGCGACAAGACATTCGAATTTCTTCCATTTAAATTTACAAACTGAAATCTGTCACACAAATAAGACAAAATGAGTTTGCAAACCGAGATAGAAAAATTGAACTTATATGTAAATTTCTCTATCATACTTCTGTGACATATAGAGTTGGAAGCCTTAGACAAATTCAAAGAAACCAGAACACTTCCTGATGGTATCGGTTTGAGACAAAAGTAAACTTGTTGTATTATAACCCCATCGAAAAGCGTACTGGTTTTCAATAATTTTACTCCTGAACTGTGCTATAATTTGATCTTTCAATAAGTGCTCAAAAACCTTAGATAGTACAGGGAGAATAGAAATAGGTCGCAAATCATCAGTACAGTACAGTAGCAGATTTCGGTATAGGAATAACACGGGCAGTTTTTCAAGCTTGTGGAAAAACAAACGTCAAAATAGAATTCATTAAATGTGCAACAATTTCACACATATAAGAAAAATTAATTTTAAAAATTGTACCGGAATACCATTCACACCAACCGAATTAGATTTAATTTTATTCAAAGCTACAGCGACTTCGTCAGTACTAACACATCTAAACGAATCATCAACGTTATGAAATGATCAAAATTCGACATTAGTTGTATTAGTTTATGAATTACCAGCAAAAAACGAATTGACCTCATCGACATTTCCATTATAAACTATATTCTTACCGCAATAAATGATTACAACCAGCATTATTAAAAAGTTTAGAAAAATAATTTCTCCTCCTCTCCTTACGGATAATAGATTTCACTCTATTGCGATATTTACAAAAAATTTTCCAGTTCTTACGAGTACGGTTCATTTAATTTAATTTAATGATTATAACTTACATATAACTTAATATCCTCCATTTATTTTTACTAATTTGTTCGTGTACGATTCTTAGCATAGGATCGTGACAATGCAGATAATTTTCATTCGCAGAACTAAGTTTACTAAATCCTTGGTGATGGATTTAGCAAATTACGTTGAGTTCAAAGCTATTGAATAAAATTAGATAACTTTTATGCTAAATTTTATGTTAAAAATCGACCGGATAATCACAATTTTGCAAAAACGCCATTGAATGAAAGATATGGATCTAGCAATATCCCAACAAAAAAAAGTGAAAGTCATTTTATAAGAATAGTATATTTATAGCTTCCAAAAATGCTAAATGAGCATATGTTCAGCTTCTTGGGAACATTTTTTACCTAAGCCAAATTGATCGATGAAATTAAGGCATTATAGCTGGTAGTTGTTAGTTATGTGAATTTCACTTAAAAGAAGAAAATTTCATGAAAACTGATCTAAAGTGTTTTCATTGTTTTGGAAGATCTGATGACAAACCAGTGTTAATTTCATTTTCATTATTATACAATTTCTCATCACTTTTAGATCAGATCAGCGGATTTGTTTAACTTCCTGAATGCTCTTTTTATTACTGGGATGAGTTAAAATAGGTTACTTTCATAGCAGGTACCAAAAAGGCCAGAATTATCCGATTGATTCTTTAACACTTTATCACACTTTATGGTATACAATTTCAAACATGTAAGTTAATGTAGTCTACGGCTTATGGATTACATGGAAAATTAACATTCAACAAATCTAATTTCTATGGGAGCTACCCGAATTGGCGAAGCAGTGCAGTCTAATTACCTTTTAGGAATAAAGTTTACCAAACGCATGATTTTTGTCAAACTTATCTGAATTCAGTGCAACTGTATAAAAGATATAAAGCTGAAACCAGTACAGAAATTTCAGAACTGACTTACATGTATATTTGATTTTGATTTGCTGCAGAAAGTACTCTGAATTAAAGTACAATAAAATAAGCAAAATTGTGAAGTCCACCTTTTGAGGAACGTAGAAGACCAGCCTTTTGAAGTATGATCGAAACTTGGTGGAACGAATTGGAGGAGAAGCGCAGAAGATCGAAGCGTTTGGAATTATTTTCTACGGCCGGCGTATAATAAATAAGATATGTCTATTCCAGTCGCCACCTAAGAAGAAGAAGAATAAGGACAACAGATATTTCATTCGCGTTACTAAACGCATTATGCTCATTTATGCTAAAAATATTGTAATTGAATGAAAGACACGAGCGCAGAAATATACCTATATAAGTTTAATAAAATAATTTGTAATTTTACCCAGTACTACAACATAGTCCGTTCTCGTATGAGAATTTAAGTAATTTTAGACTACGAATTAGGAACTTTAGTAGAAAACCAAACCAAATTTTCTTAAAGCGTTCAATTTTTGTTCTCAAAGTTTTGATTTCCAAACGCATGATATATGACAAATTTGGTCGAATTTGGCACAATTAATTGGAAGATATGAAGGCAAGAATGTATAGCTTCAATTGGTGATTTGTATGAAAAGTACCAGAAGGGGCGCGTTTACTTGATCAATTTTCCTCCAATTTTGTAGAAAATTATAAAATAATGTAATGGATAAGCATCTACCTATACAATACTACGGGCTACTAATTAGAAATTATATAGGATTGAATGAACTTCCGAAAAATGTGTTCCATTCTTATTTTGAGACTCTACTTTGGTAAGTGCTCAACGTATGCTAAATTTGATTTAGTTTGGTGCAACTGATTGAACGATATGAAACCAAGACATATGAGTTAAATCGTATAAATGAGGTATAAGGTTACCAGAAGAAGAGGAGTTAATCAAGGATTCATGTTACTGCATGTTACGGATGAAAAATTGCAGGGAGACAAAGTGAATTTCAGAAAATCGTTCAACTTCTGTCGGAGGTACCGAAAGCGATGGTGCAAATTATCCTATTTACATTCTTCAGTTACGATCTGACAAACTAGTAGAATGTGCCTGGTTTTAGGCGGACAACACTCAGTCGACTTATGAGGATTGAATTTGATCAAGAGACAATTCTTGATACTTTAAATGTTTTCTTTAAGGCGTTACATTTTGATAGTTTTCTATAAGTCGCTTGGACCTTGTTTCCTGGCAGCAGGCGATTATAACGCAAAACACACATATTGGGGCTCTTGTCTTATTACACCTAAAGGTCGCGCATTGTTTAACGTAATCTCAAAATTGGACTTAAAAGTCATCGAGTGAGGGAGCCTACATAGTGGCCAACTGACATATAAAAAATTCCCGATGTCATAGATTTTGGAGTCACAAAAATATGTCCAGAGACCTAATACAAGTGGAAGCTTCTCCGCATCTCTCTTCCAATCACACACCCGCGATTGTAACAATCTGTAATCCACAAAGTAGTGGGTCGCCCTTTATGAACATAAAGATCATCAATTGTGTTAATTGGCTGGGATTCAAAAAATATCTCGGTGTTCATTATATAGAGAGCATTCGACTAAGGACACCTGAGGATGTGGAAGCCAATATTATCGGATTTAATGAACAAATTAAACTGGCAGCAAACCATGCAACTATCACTTATCGGCAAACTGGGTTCAATCGAATTTATTCAGCAGATATTGAACGCCTCGTACGTGAAGGAAGTAATTCAAGAAGGGAATGGCAACAGCACAGATCACCTCAACATGAAATTAGATTTAGAGAGTGCAGTAAACGTCTTACAGATTTGCTAGCATCTGAAAAAACTGTATTTCTTAAAAAATATCTCCAAGATCTTGATGCCACACTGACTCAAATTATTTCTAATGGCGTGCTGCTAAAAACCTAAAAAGGCCTGTTGAAATCAAACCGCTTCTACGCAATTCGAGTGGAGGATGGGCAAAAAGTGATTTTGAAACAGGCAACGTGTTTACTGGTCACTTAAAAAACTTTTTACTCCAAACACATGTACTGGTGTTGCTGACTTGCCAAGTGTTGTTCCGCTTCCATCCCGGACCATCAATTTGGGTTCAGAAAACAGCATAGCACTATGAACAAACGCATAGATTTGCTGAAGTCATTAGAAGTGCCTTATAGGAAAACAAGTATTGTGTTGTTGTATGGCTTGAAGGACTGATACTAAAGCTAAAGGCATGTTGGCCTACGAACACTCGAAAGCTTTTGGAAAGCTATATCTCCGCCCAAACGTTGTCAGTTAAGGAGTGAGACTTTCTAAGTGAGCTATAATCTATAGCTGCCGGTGTGCCACAGGGCAGTATACTGGGACCTGCTTTATATTTAATATACCTATATACTTCCGATATGTCTGTTAGTGGTACCATCCACACATCTACTTTTGCCGATGATACAGCTTGCCTTAGCGCGCATGATAACCCTCGTGAAGCTTCGCGTCATCTTCAGGAATATATTGCCCAGCTGGAACAGTGGTTAAATCTATGAAGAATTAAAGTTAACGAACAAAAAGGCATCCACGTAACATTTATTTTACGAAGAGAAAGATGTCCTGATATTCGTATAAATAATCAAATAGTTCCTCAACTCTCACATGTGAAATACCTTGGCATTCACCTTGATCAGCGACTCACCTGGAAATTCCACATTGACTGCAAACTAACTCAGATGAAACTTAAATTATCACAGATACATTGGCTGATGGGTCGAAATTTAACACTCAGTCTAAACTGTAAATTTTTATTGTACAAGTCTATTTTGAAGCCCAATGGTGTTATGATATACAGCTGTGGCACACTGCTTCAGCTTCCAATGTAGAAAAAATTCAACGGCGTCAAAATAAAATCTTGCGATTGATTACAATTGCCCCGTGGTATATTAGAAACTCAAATATACCTTGCATCGCGACTTAAATATTCCACTTGTTAATGAGGAAATTGTAAAATTCGGTGGCAAAAACTTAACAAAACTAGTGTCTCATCCCAACCAACTTGCTCGCAATATCTTGAACTACCGTGGGCACATTCGTTTAGAAGAGAAACATTATTTTTATCTTTGTTGTCGTGTTATTTTGTTTGTTTTAGGACATAACAATTATTATAATTCAGTTCATGTCTGACAATGGTTGGACATATTAAATATTATTAGACTTAAGATTTGAATACTTATTGTTAGTTCATTTTATGAAGATCCAATAAATAAATATGAATATAATAAAAAAAATATTTTGATACCTTTACTTGAAGGAATGGAACTATTTCTCATTTGAAAAGGAAAACATTTCACATACAGTAATAAATATTTACTACTTTTCACCCTATGGCGTACGAGTATACGATACTTGATTTTGCAAAACGTAATTCGATGTAGGATGTTCAAACCCTGGGGCGAAGGACGTTTAGTGGTGTTGAAATAATAAAATATAATTCAAAATATATATAATTTAATATATAATGTAATAATTCAATCCTATTTTTAGAACCAAGTAAAATATAAGAAAATTGGCTACAATCCAGTCGATCAAAAAAATTTGACGATTACAGAATACAAAAATAGCTACTAATAATGACTCAGCAAAAAAGTGGAGGTCATTCTATAATAATAGTATTTTCAAAGCTTCATCGAATGCCATATGAGTATATTTTCCGTTTCTTGGGAAGTTCTTTTTAATTACACCAAATATGTAGGTGCTGTAATCAATAGTTGTCAATAGTTTCAGTTAACCAATGCGAATAAATAGAACAGTTTTATAAAATTAGACAGTTTAATTAAATTATTTGTGTAATTTTTATTACCTCATTCACATTTGTAATGATAAAAGTGTGACACATTTCCAGCTGCCAAAGGATTTAGATATCTTACGGCGAAATAACTTTCAAGACGTTTTAGGACAACTGAGTAACAAGGTGTCTCATTGATATCTGGTTGGACGGCTGGCGAACATGAGTACTCAAGCAAATCTGTGCCGATTTTAAGGGTAGTAGTTAATTTTTTTAATTCGTTACGTTACAATATTTATATGTACTTTATGGCTTATAATTTTGAATTGCTATGCCCTGTTCATTTAGGATTAAGCGAATTTAGGAGATACGTAAGTATTTTGTCCCGCCACTTTAGGCACCTATCTGACCTATAACCATAAATCGCTAAATATGTTTTTTTATTGTAACATTTGAAGTATCTGCTCGAACCCATTACAAATTTTCACATTGTAATTTCCTATTACGTGACCGACAGTGACAGCGATGGTCAGTACATGCGACTACCGTGCGCATGACCGCATGTACAACGCCGAATAAAACCATCTATCGTTATTTGAGCGGTGGTCACCTCCATGTATAAGGCAAACACTTCGAATAGTCGAGTAATCGATAAGTTCTGGAAATGCTTCTCTAACTGTGACGTTCGTTGAGTTAGTCCAAAAAAGAATGTGTGTGAATATAAAAGGCTCTCCCATATCTCATTCACGAGATGCAGGGGAATTTGCTTTCCTTTTTTGTTAATTTCGTATTACAATCTAATTTACAAATAAAACAGGAAGGGCTCAATATTCCTCTTCTGGTTTATCCTGCACATGACAGATTTGAAAAAGCGCTTATAAAAGCGACTTTAACCAAATTTATTTTTATCTATGATTCGGAACACATAGGCTATATTAGTTTAACATTAAATCATTCTTAACAAGTTGTGGAGCCTAACTTGTGAATCTTGTAAAGTGTTAAAACCTTTTCAAACTTTGCATACGCTACTGTCATATGCTTTACATGCTTTAAAATGGATCAAACTGTGCGAAAATGTATACTAATTTAGCAAATTTGTTTTTTTTTTTAATTTTGAATTTTGCATTTTTTTGTGGTCCAATTATTAGAGAATTGCTCACTTTTTCATGAAATATATGACATCAAAAAATCAAATTCTGAACTTTTTCTTTGGTAACGTTTGGAAAATCGCCGGTCTGGCAAGACTGTTAGCTGTTGGATCGTGGGTCTACATCAAAAACCGTGTTTATGCGGATAATCCCCAAATGTTGTGGCATTCGAAAAACAACATTCGTTAAGTTATCGCCGAGATATTGCCCGAAATGTACGAAAAAGCAGTCTAAAACTATCTCAAAAGGATCCACTGCTGCAACCAATCCACAGGCGGTCATTTTAATTACATTGTATTTCGACCATAATGGCAAGATCCAAGCATGATAATGAAATAAAAGTTTCATCGAAATCATAGCTTTATGTGTATTTTATTAAACTTTACTTTTGAAACCGAAAAATGGATAACCCGCTACTTGGTGTGGTAGTCTAGTAAATTCAGTGAGACTTATTTCTTTTGTAAAATCCTTTCCATGCGATAAGGAATTTTTATCTATTTTACAATTTTCTTTAATGAGGCAAATAAGAGGATTTTTTTTGTACGACTTAATTGAAAGCCCTAACGCCACTCACTTTCGAGAGAACCGTCTTTATATTGTGGGTGCAACGTACGCACCAAAGTCCGGACTTTGGTGGATTAACTGTTAAGTTACAGTTGGCAAGAACGATAGAAAAGAAAAAGTTAGCCACCGAAAATCATCAACTGATTAACGATATAATAATATATAAGCAATAAAAGAATAAAGAAACAGGTCGAAGATGTGGATGCAACAATAAAATGCAATTCAAATGCCTGATTGTACAGAGATTTATCACTTCCACATCACAATTGTAATTCACCAAAATACGGAGCTGCTTGTAGTCAAAACAAATTTTTTGGAAGGAGTAAAACATCATTTTGAAAGTTAATATTTTGTATTATATTTGTATTTTATATTATATTATTATATAAATTAAAGCGCCCTGTGTACCTGCATGTAACATTGAATATTGAATCAACATCGTCATTCAGAATCGTCCTTCTCAAGGTTTGGATATTTTATGAGTTGGAATCTAGTCCCGTGCCATAGAAAGTCATTACCGTTTGTCCTGTGTAAACCGCGAAAGCAGAATAATAAAAATTGAAATGCGCCCGGTTGTAAGGATCCCACACAATAGAAGCATATTGAAGTATAGATCTTACGGGGGATATGTAACAATTTTGTAAAATAGGAATCTGAAAACTTCTTTGCCCATCTTCTAACAAAACCAAGTGTCGATCTTAATATATTGACAGCCATTCTTACATTTCTTTTTGAATTTTCAAAGACATGAAAACTTAAAAGAAAATTAATGTCTATAAAACAACTTGGGTTTGATTTCAATTTCTGATTTATTTCAAATTTTAAAATGTTTCGAACTATTAGATTTTTCTGTATGGTTGATTAATTATTTTGAAATGATTAGGGAAATATATGTGGGGTTTCTTTTGTGAAATAAGTTGCCGGCAACACACTTTTAGTTTATAATTAATTTATTCACAAAGTAAACAAAGTAATGGTTGTCACTTATCTCTATTTTAGTTAATTAAAATGATAGAGTTTGTATTTGATTGCCTATGCACGTCTTTTAACACTTCTTTAGAGACTTCTTATAACTACGTCTTTTCCCCAGCAACTCTCTAGTTCGACTAAATAAAAAATGTACAGCATTAGATTTGGAAAGCAGATGATTTGGACTAGATCCTAAACTTTGAAATTAAATTAAATATACGAAATTTTCAATGCTAATTTTTTTTTTAACAATGTTTCTGATTGTTCATTAATTGAATTTATAGTCGACCTTCAATATAATATGTTCGTAGTTCTTAGCCGGGTTCAAGATCGTTTTTCTTTAATATTATCAATATTTATAATTGCCAATAGAATATAATTCAAAAACTTGCGAAATTGATTATGCTGACACAGCTGGATGAACGGATAGCTATTTTGGTATGAGCCAAATACCACCTGCTTGTGCTTTCTTGAACCTTAAAGGTTTATAACTTCACAAAACAATTGAGAAGTTTTATCAACCAGTACGAAATTATTCTCAACGAAGAGCACAAATTAATTAATAATAAATAATTACTAATATAAAAACGATCTTGAACCGGATTAAGAATATTTTAGAAATTTTTGGAAATTACAGGTTCATGTTGGTTAATCGTCAAGTTTTTGAATAGTAGTAATATAATAGTATTTGGATTGGTTTTTTTTTTAAATTTTGGGTGTATTGTGCAAATTGTTTGCTGGCAATGATTACGCTTTTTTGGATAACAAATAATTTAGTCATTTTATGATACATATCCTTATTTGTCGTCTAAGTATTTGTCCATTTTTTTATTTTTTAATGTTTTTTCCCGGATTGAAGAAATCAGATGACGTTTAGAAAACTTTTAGAAATAAACATCTTTATTATATTGGAACTTTCTCAATATTTAATGTACACGAACATTTAATACTTTGAAATGTTTGTGGTACGATAATAGAAATAAATTATTAAAACGGTCCATAATTCAAAAAGGACCTTGAATATACACAGCTTGAGGTCAGCTGAATTGAATTCCACAGATCACTATTGAATATGTACATATGTCAGTCAGCATTTCCCTTAGAATCTCAAAGTATTTAGATTATTTTAAGTGTTTGAATACATTTACTGGATAAGTTAATGCCTTGAAACCTGGAAATCCACAGAGAGTTTAATAGTAATAGTAGTATGCTAATTTAGCAGAACTGAAATGCTTCCTAAATTGCCTGGACTTAACTTCTCTGGGGCATCACTTGCTAGTTATAATAACTGAATTTAAACTAAATGTCATATTTATGTATATAACCGATTTAATATTCGAGTAAAATGGCTAAACTCATGATAGTTCGCTTAATAAAGCGCAAAATTACCTTGACTATAAAAATCATTTTATAAAATTTACAATTTATTTTTTATTTTTTGTACTTTTTAGCATATTTTTTTTTGCATTTGACACAATTTTTTTGCTTATGTAGCATATTTTTTGCCGGTTTCTGACTACACTAATGCACTCAATGTTACTTTTTAAATTAGGCTGTGGAAAAGGATTAAATTTAAATTCGGTGGTAGGAGGAACTTTTTGGCAAAGACAGCATACAGTTGAATATGCTATGGGCTTGGAGCTGGAAAGCAACACTTCTATATTCTGTTTTTGAATAAATTGGTGATTTTTTTGTTGCACTTCTATATCTTGTTTTGAACAAATGTTGCTACCAATGTGAACGTAGCTTTAAAGCAGAGTACACTTCATGCAAAGCATACAAATGGAGTGTCACTTTCAAAAGTCTCATTGAAGGGAAAAACAAAATATGCACCTTGAACCCAAAGAAGTAAGTGAAAGTAAAGAAAATCAGTACAGTCAACGTAATCAGGTGAAAACGTCCTTTTGCGTTAGTGTAAAAGTGTGAATAGCGCCAGTATGGGTATGGTGAATTGACAGGTTCTTAATAATAAATTCTGTGACTTAATACACAGTAAAATATGTTAAATTATGTTTGACATACTTTGACTTATAACTTAATGCCTTCGGCAAATTTGTATGTGGGGTATCTTGGTGTGGTCGCACTTTTAATGCAGACCACTTTCAAAAGTATATGGTTACAAAAGGTATGGTTAAAATAAATCTAAGGCATTGTAGAGTAATAAATGGAGTTTATTTTCTAAAAACAACATCATCTAAATGGTGACCCTCTCTACGACGGCACTCCTCTAACCGCAAACGCAAATTATTGAAAACTTTCTTCAGTAATACTGGTGTAATGGCTGCCACTTCACCACGGATATTCTCCTTGAGCTGAACGATGTTTCTTGGATTATTACTGTAGACTTTGTGTTTGAAGTATCCCAAAAAAAAAAAAAAGTCAAGAGGCGGCAAGTCTGGACTACGTGGGGGCCATGGGATATCACCTCTTTTCGAAATCAGTCTGCCAGGGAACATCTGCTTCACCACCGCCATGTAGTCATTTGATGTGTGACAGGTAGCTCCATCTTGTTGGAACCAAGTTCTGGAATTCACTATTCTTGAACTTTCAATTTCTGGAGCCAAAAATCCGTCCAACATCTCAACATAGCGTTCCGTATTAACCGTGACGTTTTGGCCCCGCGCATTTTCGAAGAAAAAAGGACCAATTATTCCTCTGCCAGAGATTGCTGCCCATATTGTCACTTTAGGACTATGCAATGGTTTCTGGTGTTTGATTTTAGGATTTTCACTGTTCCAGTAACGACAGTTTTGACGGTTTACGAACCCATTCATAAGGAAATGAGCCTCGTCAGAGAAAAGGATGTTGTCAAAATTGGAAAATCGATTAAGCATTTCATTAGCAAATGCGAGCCTTGCTATGAAGTCATTCTCTTTCAATTATTGTGTTAATTGCAGCTTATATGGATGCAGTTTAAGATCCAATGTTAAAATTCGTTGCAAACTTCGTCGCGATAATTGTAAGACAGACGATCTCTTGCGAGTCGACATTTGTGGATTTCCTCGTACTGACTCCATAACTCTCTTAACATTGTCTTCGGTCCTAGATGTTCTTGGGCGACCATTTGCTTGTGGTTTAAATGTTAAACCGGTCTCTTCAAAACGCTTTACCCACATTTTAATTAAATTAGCACTCGGAGCTTCACTAATTCGCCGTAGTCCATATTCAGCACAATATAGTCGCCTAGTAGCAATATATGAACGAGAGTTCTCGTAAAATGCGCGCACGCAAAATGCGCGACGCTTCCCGTCGAAGTGATTCATAGCGACTAAAACTCCATGAGCCCGCCAACCAAACGATGTAGGCGCCCCCCCGCTAGCGCCTTTTCTACCCCGTAAAAAAAGATGATGCAATACGCACGTTCTATTGCGCCACCCTGTAATTTATACCAAATTTAGTACAATTGAATTCAAAATATAATTCTATGAACATGTATAGGGTGATTTTTTAAGATTTAAGTTTTTCATGTTGGCAGCACTGGTTGGTAATGGCGTCCAAACGTCATCTGTCAAAGTGAAAAGTACAGTACAGTATACTCTGCCATTCATCATTGAAAAATCAACAAACAAGCAACGATGGCAAATCGTTGAAATTTACTAACAAAATTCGTGCTCTGTGACAAATGTGCATCGTTTGATACGACCATTTTATGGTCGTCATAATCGACCTGCTGGATCAACAATTCGTGCTGTTATCTCCAAATTTCGCACCAAATTTACTTTCGACTAGCATGCGTAAAGTGCGTACTGAAGAAAATATTGCAGCCGCAGCGACCAGTGTTAATGACGATCGTGAAATGTCAATTCGCCCTGTCAGTTGGTCCGTAAGATATTGCGATTTAACGCCTTTTAATTATTTCTTGTGAGGTTATGTCAAGTCATTAGTTTATGTGTACAAGCCGAACACTACTGTAGCCTTACAGGATAATATAACACGCGTTATTTGTGGAATATAGGCCGAAATGTTCGAAAAAGTGACGAAAAATTGGACCTTTCGAATGGGCGCTTTGAGACGGAGCCGCGGACAACATTTACATGAAATTATCTTTAAAAATTAAATGGCAAAGACCAATTTATCGATTTCAATAAAAAATTTTAATATATGATGCAAATTTGAATGTTTTATTCTATTAAAAAAAAACCATGATTAAAAGATCACCCTATAGTTTAAATTGGGTAGCTTATGTGAAAGGCACTTGAAAGGTCCGTTTGAGTTTTTCACATTTTGCCAAACATTGCAATTTATCATAAATAAAGTAAGTAAGTTACTGTACAATTTTATAAATTCATCAATATGTATGGGAGATACGTAAATGGGTGTGATAAAGTACTATATTTTCATTCTCAGAGTTTATCAAATGCAGGTTGCGCAAATAATTTGGCTAAGTTTACCATAACCGATTGAAAGATATGAAGCTAAAAATACGTGGATTAAGTCGGCCATTTGTATTGGAGGTACCAAATGAAACTTTATTGCTTGGTCGATTTTTCTCCAGCTTTATGAAACAATGTTATGGACCAAACTTTGAGTTAAAGCACTCTATGAATAGGTATTTAGAGCGGCATTATCTTAGTAAACCTTAACTTAGCTTAATAAAATTTGATTGAATTTAAAGCAGGCGGGTAGCAGACATAAACGTAAAAATAGACGGACTCAATTATATTGATGGCACTGGAACGAGTATTACTTTTTCAAATGTTATCAGGAATTATGTAGTAAAAAGAAATCAAATATTTTGGCATGACATTAAAATCTTTATTCAGCATGATTAAAATGTTCCGATTTACGCGCCGTTTTGTTCGATAACTTGTTGTCATTGTGAAGTTATTTCCATTCTGTCTCTCTGATAGAAAGCTTCGTCTCTCGAACAGTGGATTTTTACAAATTGTCTAACGTAGCCCCACAAAAATCTCATGATCTTGGTGGCCGATTGACGTCATTTAAGTGCATTATTTTGCATACGCTGCAAGGACTTTACTATAGATGTATTTCTGAATCTACCATTACCAGCAAATATTTCAAATGATTTTTTATTACTGATTGATATATGAGCATCTTTGTTTTTATATTTAATATATTCTGCATTTTGTGCAATACTCCAATAGGTGGTGCTATTTTGTCTTTAATGCGGTATCCCAATACAAATTTTTCTGCACCGTAACACTTAGACATTTCACCTCACTAACCTCAACGATCACAAGATCATCCACATAAATACTGAATTAATTTTCAAAAATTTTTGAGATGAGTCTAAACCAAATTAGTTTAGTTTTGTCATCATTTAAAGGTAATTTATTTATTCGAGCAAATTCGAAAATTAAAGACACATCACGTTCGGGAAACCTTTTCATAATCTGTTCATATTTGTATGGGTAAAATGAAAACATGTCATTCGCAAACATGTATATTTTAACATTTAAACCAAGTTTAGCTAAACCGTTTAGAAATAAAAAAAAGTAGAGATCATAAACAGCTTCCCTGTGGTGCACTTGTTTTCACCCCATTACTCTTGGCATTTCCAATCTGCAGAAATTGTTTACGATTTGTCAAATAACTTAAAAAGTAATAATTTCTTACCGCAAATGCTTTAAAACGAAAATTTCTTTATTAGCATTGAATGGTCCACAAGATCGAAAGCTTTTGAAGTATTTAAGTATAAGCCAGCAACACCAGAGAAGCCTTCATACAATCCTTAACATATGACATTTATTATATTTATTACAGCTTTTTCTGTTCCACTGCCTTTTTTGAATCCATATTGGTGTCTGTACATACAATTATTGTCATTTAGGCAAGTCAAAAGTTGCGCATGTATGGCATTTTCAAATATTTTTTCTATAATTGGAAAAATAGCTATAGATCGAAAATGCTTAATACTAAATGCATTCACAATTTCAGAAATTGACACAAATTCTACCATTCCAGCATAAATTGCCGTTCACAGCATCTTACTAAAAATATTTACCAAAACAGGCGATATATCATTGCATTCAGATATGACATTTAACAAATATAATTTAATGAAATGTGATACGCATTCAGCGTTCATCAAATTGAGGTCTCAGATCGAAAAAGATAAACATCGACGAACCCCTTGTCCTCCTCTCGTCTAATTCGTAGACTAAAATTATTAAATTTGTAGCCAATTATATTGCGTTATAATGCTCATAGTTTAGAGTAAATTTTGATAAGAAACTATCAATTTTCCACACCACAGCCCCCCTGATTTAAATTTCTGTACTGGTTTAAGCTATATTTTCATATCTGCTATTCAATAGCTATGCCACTTCGATAATATGCCAGCAAAAAAAAAAAAAAAAAAAAAAACAAAGCAAACATTAATTACATTTTGTAATGGGGAAAATTTGCAATCATCAATCAAATTAACACAGGGGGTTGCCATAGGAAAAAATCACTATTTTATGATGCGTCTTCTCCATATATTCACGACTGATTCAAATCTTTCATTGCAATTTTTCATTGTTAAAGAGAAATGCTTTTTGTGGCAGAAAATGGTTCTATCGTCAGAAAGAAAGTTATATTGAAAAGTATTTCCCCAATATAAATAATTCCACTGAAATTGCTTAGGAAAAGTATCCTAAAGGGTTGTTTTCTGAGCAAAACTCGCAGATTCCGATGGAATTGAAATTTTCCATAAAAAATCTGTAAAAAGGCACTGCACTGGAAAGGTACCTAATGTTCCATAGAATCGAAGATTATACACCCTGTACCATTGATTACAGTCCACAGCATTGGCGACGGATATTACCGACTATTATGGCAAGTATTGAGTATTTATAGTTATTATAAATGGAATGACAAACTTAGTACAGCCATCGTCATATAAAGGAGGATAAACAAATGGTTTCCCCGAAAACTTTAACTGAAACTTCTTTGCATTAGTTATCAAAAATTACGCCTTATTATTACGCATAATATGCCCCTTAAGATTTTGGAATATATCATGCTAACATGTTTTGCTCTAATTATTAGGAATTATAAATGAGAAATCGAAACAATGTTTTTAGGTACTTCATTACTGTTGTTTTGGAACTGGTTTACAAATGCTGCGTTGGAACCATAAACATATACGGTTTGGTTACTTAGAAGTGGTGGAAATATCAATATTTTTGAATTGCTCTCCCCTTTTTTGCCGGATATATTTCCAAAATTATAGAATTATGTCTTTTTTTATTACTATTTCATTACACAAGTTTACAATTACATTATCGAATATATTATGATGCAATATTGTAAACAGTTCCGATTTCAGTGTTGCTAAGCGATAAAAAAAGGTTGACGTTGCCACTTAATAACATTTTCCTCTCCAAAAACATAGCACTGTCCGGAGGGAAAATTTTGCTTCAAGTTCCACAACCATTTTTTATGAACAGTTTCATCGCGAAAAATTGGCATAGCACCAGTCTTAACCCAAAAATGTGGGGTCAGACCCTTGCATTCAATGGAAGGATATATATGAGTACACATTAGCTTTTTTACTTTATTTTTATAAATAATAGGGAATCGATTGTTAATATTGACTACTACCAGGAGTACAATAACACATCGTATACTTAAAGTTAAGCTAATCCTTTTATATCACCACATTCATAGTACTTTACATGTTGCCATTTTAATCGCAATAAATTATTTTATTAAATTCTTCATATATTTCTTTTTCGGATGTCATAAGTTAATTATCAAATCCATTTACCCAGATATATTGTGGCTACAAGCTCAAATTTACCTTGAGTCGGGTAATGGCCTCTCACATATACAATTTATGCATTCAAGCGTGATTGTGCACATGTGTATGTGCGTAAACATGTGTGTACACATCCAAGTACTTAGAGATATTGTGAAAAACAATTTTCTAATTGAAATTTGTAATCAATCAGATTGTAACTTTTGCCCAGGTCCAAACACATAAAAAAAACAACAATGACTAACAAAAGTTTAATTTATTCCTCTTCGTGCGTAAATGTGTTTGTGCATCACACACACAAGTTTACAAATGCAACACTTCGTCAAGGGTTGCCCACAAATAAATCACCAGTTTGTTATTAAACAATAATCTCCTTGCTACTGAAACTTTATGTTCATAATTGTTAATATCTTTGCTTATATCTATTTTTTTAACAATTTGGAAATAATAATTTGGAAATTCTCCGAATTAGTTTACTTTTTAAGCTAGCTTACAAACCACTGATCAGGTCCAAGAACTGGGCAATTACGAGTGTGATCAAAAAATAACCCTTATTTTAAATTTTTTCGAAAAGTATTTATTTATTCATTAATAGCTATATTGTCCCCTTCAAAGTAATCCCCCTCAGGTATACTTATGCCAGCGTTTTTTTCAATTCTCGAAACTCTTCTGAAACGCGCTTTTTGGTATCGCCAACAGCTCCTGTTTCGATTTTTCTTTTATCTCCTCAATCGTAGCAAAACGCTTTCATTTCATCGGTGTCTTCAGTTTTGGGAAGAGGAAAACGCCAGCGGGGGCCAAGTCCGGTGAATCCGGTGATTGAGGCATGATTGCAGTTTTGTTTTTGGCCAAAAACTGACGCACAAGCATCGATGTGTGAGCTGGTGCGTTATCATGGTGCAAAATCCATGATTGGTTTTCCCACAATTCTGTGCGTTTCTGACGAATTGCTTCGCGCAAACGGAGCATAAGTTCAAGGTAGTATTCCTTATTGACAGTACGACCTTGTGGCAAGAATTCATGATGCTCCACGCCATTGCGATCGGAGAAAACACTGAGCAAAACCTTCACATTTGACCGAACTTGACTTGCTTTTTCGATCTTGGCTCTTCTGGACTCTTCCATTGAGATGATAGGGCTTTGGTTTCAATGTTATAGCCATACGAGTACACCCATGATTCGCCAGCAGTTATGACCTTTTTAAGGAAATCTGGATTGTCATTGACGACGTTCAACAGCTCCTGAGCGATGTCCATGCGACGTTGTTGTTGCTCAAAATTTAGCAATTTTGGAACAATCTTCGCTGCCGCACGTTTCATGCCTAAAACATACGTAAAAATTGCTTGGCATGAGTCGAAAAATATTCCAAAATTATCAGCAACATCTCTAATAGTGATTCGACGATTATCCAAAGTCATTTTCTTCACTGCTTCAATGTTTTCATCGGTTGTTGACGTGCTCGGGCGACCAGGACGAGCATCGTCATTGACATCTTCTCGGCCTTCCTTAAACCGGTTATACCACAATTGAACTTGTGTTCTGCTCATAGTAGACTCGGCAAATGCCACAGTCAACATTTCAAATGTCTTTGCACATTTAATTTAATCTTTTGCACAAAGTTTCTTTGATCCATTTTTTCGAATAGTAAAAAATCGAAAAGCACACCAAAACACGACTAACCTTTTTATCTGTCAAAAACAAACTGACAATCTAAAATGGCTGATATTGTTGACATATATAACAGACATGTGTACCAACATAACAGAAAAAAAATGCGAAAATCGAACATTTGAAAATGACGGTTATTTTTTGATCACACCTCGCATATATGTATAAGATATAATAAATATCAAACTATATTTTTAATATAGATGGATTCAGTAATCTCTGTCTCGCGTTTTATATAAGTGCGGATTACACTAGATGGCGTTAGAAAGGTACCATTAGCGATTGTTTCACCCAGTGTTGTTTAAATGAGCGTTAAAAACACCAGCAAAGAGAAAATAAAGCATAGAGACAGTTTTTCTTCGATAAAGGCAAAAACGTAAGCCAAGCATCTCGAAACAGTAACAGTATTTATGGTGTTGATACTATAACAGCTAAGTGTGTTCAATTTTGGTTTCGTCTATTCCATTCCGGTAGTTTTGATATTGAAAATGCACCAAGTTCTAGAAAACCAGTTGTCGATAGAATAACGGAAAATAAGTCAAGTCCGACAGATATGGAAGAACTATTTTTAATGCCCAGGAGTTAAACATTGAACAAAAATCCGTTTGGAATCACTTAAATAAGACCGGATACAAAAAAAAAAAAAATCGATAAATGGATGCTACACTAGTTAATGCAAAAAAAATCTCTGAAGAACCTCTAGAACGTGGTTTACTAACGACAAGTAGAAACGACCGTGTCCAATTTGTTTCGCAGGTGCAAATGGTGTCCAAGTCAGGATTGATGGTCACGAATGTTTTGCTTTGTGTTTGCTGGGATTGGTAGAAAATAATCTTCCACGAGCTGTTCCTCTATAGCCTACCTCTTCATTTGAATCTTCAGTATCAGCAATTGGACCACTTGAAAGAAGCAATCGTTAGCATTGGTCAATAGGAGAGGAATTGTGCTCCATCAGAAGAAGAAAGGTTTTTTTTACATCCATCATACAGCCAGAAAACTGGCTGCCTATGACGAATGATTTTGCTGAGTAAAAATTGCCTCCAGAGAAGAAGCTTGTGAATATCGACTGTCTGGCAATAAGTACGATGGTTTCTTTGAGAGGAACATTCTGGAGCTACCTTCAAAGTAGCAATAAGTCATCGAACAAGATGATGCATATTTGACCTAAATCTCACTGTGCTGTATAAAGCTATGAATGTCTGGCAAAAATAATTACCATCCAGTGCTACCAACCTGAAAAACTTAAATCTTAAAAAATCACCCTATACAATACATAGAGATTATTTACATTTGTGGGATAAAAAAGTAATATGCAGAATTATCGTGCATTTACAGATCTATGCGTACATTTTAGTTATGCATATGATGACAAACAAAAATATGTTAACCGCAATAAAAAGTTCAACACTTCCTCCTTAGATGCTTCCTTCTGGGGCTTATAAATTTTTCTGTACCATATGATATACACCTTCATTCCTCCAGGCGAACGAATAAAAATGTATCAAAAAAAATGGAAGCTTTAAACCATCAAGTATCCTTTTAATAAATCCACTTTACGACTTTCTAAGTCGACCAAGTTCTCTAGTAAAACTTCATGAAATTTGTCACAGTCTATTATTTTACCAAATCGAAGCCAGAGATTGCAAATGGGTTATATCAAGCCATTCCTGTTTTAGCATAAATGGCCGATTTAACCCATATATTATTAGATTTATATCTTTCAAGCCATTATGTGGAATCCAGCTGGATAGAGGTGCAAAACCAAGTGCAAAATATGTCATAATAAGCCGTAAGATAGGCTCAATTGCGGAAAACGCCGTGGAATTGACAAATTCGGATTATCTTGCACACTTTTATTAATAGAAAATATATTTTTGGCAGTGCTTACATTGCGATGGTGCACAGGTCTGACCACATCTGTAACGTTTCCAGTCCCTTTAAATTTCTTTATAATCTTGTCAATTCCTTGCACAGTAGATCGATTATGACGACCATAATCACCCCGTAAGGCACGAAAAGATCCCACATTTGCGTCCCCACTTATGTAGTAAGTTTTAACTATTTGTATGTGGTCTTCAGTCGTTAAGTGATCCATAGTCGTAAATGGCAAAACTTTCATTGCATAAATGACACTTCAGATGACAGGTATTTAACAGTTGATAGCCTTGCCAGAAACCACTAAATGGATAACCCATAAATAAACGGAAACCACACATTTTTCGTTGACACACCTCTTTATATTTGTAAAAGGATAACAAAGTTAAAATACATCCTTAACTTTTCATTATATTTGTTTCTTTAACAGGACTAACAAAACAGAGCAAAAAAAAACCCCTTAAACTGATATCTTGTAAGGTTGAGTTCATTGATTTTTGCTCATTTTTTGGCTAATCCCTCAAACGAAAATCCTCCGGAATATTTTATGCAGAGAGAAATAGGCATTATTTGTTGTTGTTGTACTGCCAGTAACGATAAATTTTTCCACAAGAATGGCCACTACATAATGAATTTGGATGCAAATGAATAAACAAATAAATCGAAATTAATGCTTCAAGTCAGATATTAGGCACGTTGAGCTATGATTTGAACCAACAATATCAGCGTCAATAGGAAACTGATTCGGTTTCACAGTTTAATGCCATAAGGATAAACGACATGGGAAAAGATTAAAGTCCTAAGTATAGAACATTGAATGACTTTGGTATTGAGCTTTACGAAAATGGTTAGAAGGTCATAATTGTATTTTGTAAATTGATGACAAGTTGGGTATGTGGAATACTAACATTTGTCTTGGGGTTGATAACATAGAAAGAGACTAGATTGGTTATACTCGTATGTGCTTTGGTAATAGAAATTTTATGTAGTTTTGTTTTCTTATGAAATATACATATACTAGGTACAATCTCTAAGTTTTCTTATAAGGTTTATGAAGTAGTCTAGTAAGTGAGATATGAAAAACGAAACACTAGCTATACGATGTGTTATTGGGATAAAAAAAATGGTGCTATTGAATTTTATGGTACTGTGGCTTCTGACAGTTTTTTCGTCGAATTTTTTCTTAGGCAATTTTAGTTCGATAAAAATTACTGAATGCTTATTATAAACAAACCTAGTTATACCTCCACCCGTATCCATTGAAGCGAAGGAAGGACCAAATGAGTTTTATGATTTTTAAGTCGATTGCCGATTGACTGGCTGGTGAACACAATAGCTGTTGTAAATTTTTATGGAACTTTTTAAAACCTGACACAGATTAATATTTTGCCAGATAGTGGCCGGTGATTGTAAATAGGCTATAGCAGCCCAACCATATGTTCTTGGTTTCATATCTTCCAATCATTTGTACTAAATTTAGTACTAAATTTTAGCTGACAATGAGCGTCTGCCAAAGTAGGGTCCTTAAATCCCAGTCAATTATATTGACAAAATGTAAATGACAGAATGATCAAGCCCTCTCTGGTACCCCACACAAATTAATTAATTTAATTTATAAATTCTCAGATTTGTACCTTAAATACCACACATAAAATTTACCCGATTTAGGAAAAATCGATAGCCCTGTACATTTCCCAAACGGAGGACTTCAGAAAGTTAACATTTTGCTTCTTTTATTGTGTGTGCGTTAATTTAAAGTGTGTTTTGCAGCAATATAAAATCAGGATGGAGAAAGATATTCGTAAGTCCGTTCACGTGACTGAAATTTCTTTACTGCTTAATAACTGATCTGAAATGTATAATTTCTGTATTTTGATGGCTGCTTGTTGTTGAGTAGGAGCGTGGTGACTTAGTCGATTTCCTTAAGTTTTATAGAAAAGTGTACGAGTATTTCGTAATTTTGTTGTTATTTTCTAAAGGGTGTCCCAACAAGAACGCAAGATTTAAATTTGGCGCCATTCGAAGTGTCATTGTTTGACATTTGACCAATTGTTATTGTTTGCTAGTAGAAGGTACGAGGTTAGTAAAAATGGAGCCCTACACGAATGAACAACGCATTCTCATTGTGAATTTTTTTTACCAAAATGATGAAAGTTTTGCGGCTACAGTTCGCAAATTGCGATCAATAATGTTCCAAAAGAGTCAACTATAAAGAAATTAATGGATAAATTTGCCAAAACTGAGTATGTTAGTGATGTAAAGACAACAACGCTCCTTCGACCAGGTCGATCGATCGAAAATGTCGCAGCTGTACGTGATGATGTCGCTCAAACTCCATCCACCTCAATTCGACACCGAGCTCAGCAAATTGGTGTCTCCAAATCCACTATGCAGCGAATTTTGACGAAAGATTTGCATGTTCATGCATACAAAGTTCAATTGACTCAGGAACTGAAGCCAGCTGACCATGGACAGCGAAGGGAGTTCGTTAATTGGATATTGGAGAGACAAAATGAAAATGCTGATTTTGCCGATAAAATCATCTTCGAGGCGCATTTTCATCTTGATGGCTTCGTCAATAGGCAGAATTGTCGCATTTGGGGTGAGGAAAATCCTCGAGTGATTCACGAGAAGCAAATGCATTCTCAACGTGTCTCTGTGTGGTGTGGATTTTGAGCTGGAGGCATCATTGGACCTTTTTTTTATGAAAATGAGGCATGTCAAGCGCAAACAGTCAATGGTATTCGGTATCGTGAAATGATAACCAGTTTTTTCGTACCTAGAATTGAAGAAATGAATGTGGAGGGCATGTGGTTTCAACAAGACGGCACCACATGCCATACAGCCAGAGAAACAATTCAATTGCTGCATCAGTCATTTAAATCTTGCGTTCTTGTTTGGATACCCTTTAGAAAATAACATAACAAAATTACGAAATACTCGTACACTTTTCTACAAAACTTAAGGAAATTGACTAAGTCACCACGCTCTTATTATCTCATATAATTGCATTAAATATGGTCAAATTTGGCATATTCCATGTGTTAGGAAAACCAAGTTTGGAAATAGAATGAGGCGTGTGATGAAGCAATTCGAACATTAATTCATTAAATTTTTTCTATAGCAATAGTGGATGTGTGAACTAGAGCATTGGCTTGATGAAGCAAAACCTTCTTTTTGCCAAATGTGGATTTTTTCCATCATTTCATCACCTAAACCCTGCAATAAATTAGCATAATAATCGCCATTGATGGTTTTTCCTTTCTGGAGATAATCAACAAAAATAAACCTTGCCTGTAGATGGAACCGTCCTCGCCTTCTTTGAACACGATTCTTCCATTCCAGTCCACTGCTTTGACTGTTCCTTTGTCTCAAGTGTGAAACGATGGACCCATGTCTTATCCATGCTTATAAATCGACGCAAAAGTTCGGATTTATTGCGGTGAAACATCGCTAAACACTTTACAGAAACATTATCACCACACTGTTTTTGCTCTATTAAAAGCAAGCGTGGCAGCTTTCTCATCTTCAGATCTTCGGTCAATGTACGATGTATAATACGATTTGAAATGCATATCATTTAAGCTAGTTCACGCACCTTCAGCCTATGATCATACAATTTCATTTGGTGGTTTTTCTTAACCGTGAGCACTTCAATTGGTCGTCTACTACGGTGTTCGTCTTGGCAGCTCGTACGACCTCGTTTGAACTCTACTACCCAATATTTTACAGTAGTAAACTAATGAGCAAGCTTCTCCAGAGTAGAGTCTAGTTGGGCTTTAATATTAGTTAGACTGAGACCTTTCAAATGGAAATATTGAATTACATAACGGTGACTAATTTTTTCATGTTTACAAATTTACCGAGATCATTTACTTTTGACGGCGTCTTGAAACTTGAAATTATATGTTTTATAAGGATGCCACTTTTCACGAAAATATATTTTTTTTTTAATTGCTTGCATCATCTATATGCCAGATCTGCTAGTTTTGGAACCGCCCTTGTATTTTTTTTTTTTTTTTTGATTTTATAATTGGAAATGGCAACTGTTACTATATTTGGCAGTTATGCCAGCGGACCTTTGAAAAACAGGAAACTAGATGAATATGTTTGACTTTCGGCAAACTTGTATTGTTGCCCTCGCATTGTCTAACACGGTTGCTGTTTCTGTTCACAGAAAAATGTGACTTTTATGATTAGTTGCTTGACACACCGCAAAGACACACTACGCCAATTTCTACCGACACTTCCGTGCCACCCTTTGGCGATATCCTATTGCGTGTGGCAATACTTAAGCTGCCGTAATAAATCTTTGCCAGCAACAAATTCTCACAACTCGTACTTCGGATTAAGCCTATTATTAATGTGTTGCCTGGCATCAATGCATCATCATCACGAAATAAAACAAAATATGAAAACGTTACTTAGCAGCTATGGGAGGAAAGGATATCATAGTGTCTTCTGATGAAAATATACTTGGATGCTATTTTTGTATTCACTGGCTCAGCAATAAAGTTATAGAATTGCCAATGTCTGCAACACAAGGTAACTAATGTAGGGTTTGAAAAAGTAATGCGATTAATATCGCAAAACGGAAGTGAGCTACTAAACCGAATGCCAAACATATGGAAATGGCTGTGTGAAGGAATTAAGCGTTCAGCAACATAGGGTGGGTGACACGGCTGCAATAGTTTATTATACTATGCGCCGAAGAAGAATTCTAATATTTTTTGTCTTTATGGTCTGTATTGGGAAAGTCTTTACACAAAACATTTGCGGTCTTAAGCTTTAGACTTTCTTTAAGCACACACCTGTTAACTGCCAAACGCAGGGCCGATGTTTAGCACCATGAAATCAATTCTAGCATTACATAGACTGACACCGTTGTGTGATTTTACTATATATTCCTCACTTTTAACAGTATCACGAGGGTACAGGTGGACAAACTCTATTCAATAGAAATAATAGTTGCACCACAACAGGAAAGATACGAAGCTCAGAATATATGAGTTAAATAGCTCATTTGTATTTGAGATATCAGAAGGGGAGAAATTACTTGTTTGATTTTCCAGAAGTTTTCCAGCGAAATATATAATGGACAAAATCAAAGCAACTGCGGTTTGCCAATTTCGGGGTAGGAACCAAAATTCCGTCAATTTGTATGGGAGTACCAGGAGGAGTGTGAAATTTAGGTTCGACTTTATTATCAGATTTCACTTTGGCAAGGTCTCTTCAGTACATTTTTGGGGGAATACTCTTCAAAAACATCGTTGCCATAACACGATTTGACATGAGCTTTATTATTTCTACAGAGCGGGCGAGATAATAGTTGTTATACATATAGGAATTACCATGAAGTTGTGTTCTCAAGTTTACCCGCATATTTAAACTGTTATTTCCCGGCGAAAAAAGCATATTAAAAAGAAAATCAAATTTCGATTTTAAAATAGTTCTTTGGAAATGGACACATTTTTATTACGTTTTTTAAAGGACTTCTATAGCTGTGAAATTAATGGTAATTTAAATTTTTCAAGTACAGTCTAAAATAATGCCTTCCGCATATTGGGAAACACACTGCACAAAGCTGAACTTGTACGTTATGCTAGTACAACTTTGTTCCAATACATGTAAACTACTGTATTAATACGAATAAGCTTAAGTAACAAGAGAAAAATAACATTAAGAAATTAAATGTATAAATAGTATAATAGTTTTAATCATAGTTTTTTTTTTTTATCGAATAAAACATTCAAATTTGCATCATATATTCAAATTTCTTATTGGAATCGATAAATTGGTCTTTGCCATTTAATTTTTAAAGATAATTTCATGTAAATGAAATTCGGAAGGTAACATTTTTCGCCACTTTTTCGAGCATTTCGGCCTGTATTCCACGAATAATGCGTGTTATGTTATCATGTAAGGCTTTAATAGTGTTCGGCTTATCCACATAGACTAACGACTAGACATAACCCCACAAGAAATAATCAAAAGGCGTTAAATCGCAAGATCTTGGGTGCCAACTCACAGGGCCAAATCGAGAGACAAACTGCTCACCAAATTCATCCCTCAACATAACCATTGTTTCATGAGAAGTGTTGCATGTTGCACCGTCCTGATGAAACCACATGTCAACCAAGTTCAACTCAGCCAATTGGAGCAAAAAAACAACACGTATCATGGCTCGATATCGGTCGCTGTTGACGGCAACGTTTCTTCCACGGTCGTCTTTGAAGAAAAATGGACCGATGATGCAACTAGCTTATAAACCAGCTGTTCATCATTCTTGATGCGACAGTTTTGCTTGTGTATGTATCCGTTCCTCAAGAAATGAGCCTCATCGCTGAACACCATTTTTCGGTAAAACAGCGGATTTTCATTGAGTTTTTGTAAGGACCATTCACAAAAAATTAAACGTTGTGGTTGGTCATTCATCATTCCATGATGAAATGGCAGAGTTTATTGTACACTTTTCACTTTGCCAGATGACGTCTGGACGCCATTACCAACCAGTGCTGCCAAACTGAAAAAACTTAAATCTTAAAAAAATCAACCTATAGTGTTCCACGGGTTATACGAATGACTATAAAATCCATTACCACTTACACAAACAACAACTTTCGAATTTCCCTTCCAAAAAAATGGTATTTTGGTTGCATTTGCGCCGGTTTGCTAAATCATGCTTTAGGCATTGCATAAAACGAACTAGTATAAATTTATATGTTTCGTTGTTTTTTTTTTTTTGTACATTAGGATTTTTAAAAATTCCGCCATTTTAATGTTTTTAATTTCATTCCATTCCATGGTTTTAATGGAGACATACAAAAAATTGTTGAACTGTGTTCAATTATAACGTTTGAATTTGAAAATGAAATATTTATAGAATTAGAAGGAATGGATAAGATTCCCATATTTACGAATACTCGGCCAGATGGAAACACTTTATGCATGTTTTTGCGATAAAATAACGCCTTTAGTTTCCTGTCTTCCAATTACTGTTATAATGAATAATAAAACCGATATCTAACTCACGTTAATTGCTACAACGCTTCATAAGTTTCTATCTTTTTTTAACGACCTTTGAACGGGTAGGAATTTTTGAGCTGAAAGCAGGGCAGGGTGTCCGTCGAGAAGGTATACTACTTTGTTTGTTTATATTTTTTGTTTAAATGGAAGACAGTGGATCTTATATTGATAAATGTTTTATTTAATGTCGGCAATTATGTATGGAATACAATATCAGATAAATGTCCGCCTCTGTTAGCCTCACAAATGCAAGCCTTTTTGAGCACATTTTTCACAACATTCTCACACATTTCACGCGGTATTTCATTAACATTTCATCACGAATATTTTGTTTGAGTTGTTCAAGCATTTCTGGTTTGTTTGCATAAACCTTGCTTTTCAGATATCCCCACAAAAAGAAGTCCGAAGCAGTCAAATCAGGTGATCGTGGCCACCCAACATCACCATTTCTTGAAATAACTTGTTGTGGAAAGAGGTCTTGCAGTAATTTCATTGTAATCCTGGCTGTATGCGATGTGGCACCGTCTTGTTGATACCACATGTTAATCAAGCCCAAAGCATGCAGAAGTGGCGTTAAAAAGTTTACAATCGTATCACGATATGACTCCCCATTGACAGTTACCGTTACGCCGTTTTCAGTTTCAAATAAGTGAGGTCCAATGATTCCTTCTGACCATATTGCACACCAGACTGCCAATTTTACTGGATGCAAAGGTAACTGATGAAAAATTTGATGGTTTCCCATTGCCCAGAATCGATCTTTTTATTCACATATCCATTCAAATGAAAATATGCCTCGTCACTCAATATGATTTTTTCATGAAAATCGGGGTTGTCATGGGCGAGCTGTAACATCCTATTGGCATATGTACGGCGGCGTAAATGGTCTTGTGGAAGAAGCTCTTGTATCAACTGAATCTTAAATGGAAACAAATGCAAATCCTTGTCCAAAATTGTGGCCAAAGTTGTTCTTTGAAGACCATGGTCCTGAACACGGCGTCGAATAAAGGTTGATGCATTTTCTTGAACACTTTCTTGAGCAACAGTAATGTTTTCAGACGATCTTGCAGTACGTTGTGGTCCATGGTTGGCCCTATCAGCTACAGGCCCTTTTTCTTCGAAATCATTCACTACACGATAAATAGTGCGTCTTGTTGGCACGTTGTTTCTCCCAAAAATTCACGTAACTTTCTCATCGTCACAGTAATCGATGATTGATTTTGATAAAATGTTTTAACGATTAAAACACGTTGGTTTATCGAATATTTTTCCATAATAAATTTGCCACGTCTCTACTTCACGACTACCAAATATGAACTGTCAAGACTGATGTTTACTAAAATGGTGGCAAAACAATGTTTTATTTTTGATTTACGAGCGTTGCATTATAATTCCGCAAAACTTGGAGCAAATACAGCCCATTATATATTATATTTTGAATCGTAATTATACAAAGATCTAACGATCCAATCTCACTCTGTGTGTCATCGTAAACTTTGATTCACGTATTTTTTCTGGACCTTGAAGGCCTGTCTTGTAAAGTCTTCTGTAAATTCCCTTTTCACCATCGGATTCTTGAGATTAGTTTCACAATTGGACATATATAGTATAGAACTGTTTGAAATAGTCATGTTTATCAGATGGACGTGTTGTAAAAAGTATAAATAAAAGTTGTCAGAGAAGGCACAGATTTGTTTTAGTTATATTGCAAAACCGACTCCCTACCAGCCTATAAAACTTTAGCCCAGAAGTAAGTAGACCTACACATGTTTCTTTATAGCGTATACATTTTGCATACCAAAAGACTACAGATTAATTCCATAAATTAAATTTCAAAAGTCCTTCAATAAAAAATTATATAGATTTTGCATGTTTTTAGGACATAAATTTGTGAACTTTGTGAAATTTCAATATTCTACATTTAATATTTTCACATAAATTCCAGAGCTTTTTATGCAAAAACGATAAAATCAATAAAAATATTTCGTTATCACATTTGAATTCATGGATAGACGCTCAGCATAGTCCATGTTGTACAAACATACGCACATACTCGTACATAAATGCATAAGCCTAACATGAACATTTTCGTTCCAATGCCATCCAGACGCGAAAAGGGATCATCATTCTATGGAATGTTTAACATTCGCTTAGGTGGGAGGGCCAACAATGACGCCTAGCAAGAACGGTCCCAACCGAGGCTGCATCAGTCGATGGTGTGGTTACGCTGTGGTACACTGGGCACGAGTACAAATGAAGCTCTCAATACTAATATTTTATGAAATTTCCGAATGGAATACATTCCGGTAACAGAAATGCCAAGAGTTAATGCTGCCAATACCAAAAGCAGCAAATTGAATAATCGACGGTAACAAGCGGCCACAAACCATGGTTGAATCCGTACACACATGTACACACACAAATGTATGTACGGATGTGTGTTCATAACCGTGCTTATTTATAGCATCGCTAGTGCTACTGGGGTCGTTACGAAATAACCACAAAAGTAACCCGTAATCATCGACTTTCTATAAAATAAAACTATGGGCTGGGTAAGCGGATGCGGATATGGTTGCTGAATGTTAATACAACGAACGGAGTACAATACCTATGTACGAATATGTGTGACCTAAAGGACAACTTCGGTGTTTAGAGTCATGTCTACGAGGTTAATTTAAAAATGTTCTAAATAATTTCTATGCATAAATTTCATATGAAAAAGACGACAGAATCGTGATGCAAGTCAAACAGTAGCTGTATTGCAAGACTTTTAGATGTTTTAGAAGATTTAAGGGAAACCAGTAAAGGAAACAGTAAGGAACCAGGTGAACTGTCGTAAATTTGCCATTAATAATTTGATAAATCCTTAGATTGTTATCAGCAAATGCTGTGATTTAATGCACAACAGAGTAAACAAAATTATAACTTACTGAACTTAATTATTGTACTTTATGAGTACTGGTGCCAGTACTTTGAAACAAATTATATTGGTAAAAAGTGGTAACCTTATAAAACATATGTTTTAAGTTTCAAGCGCCATTGGTCAATTTATGTGCAAGCCATAAGTACAATAAGGCTGATATAACCTATTGATAATCCTCGGATACGTTTGCGTAAATACTAATCATATTTTTTACCAATAATTGTAAATCAAAGTAGGTATTATAATGGGAATATTGAATTTCTGAAAATCGGTAAATTTTTTGTATGAAGTACCGGAAGAAGCAGCTCAACATAGTCCATTTACTATCTCCGACTAAGATCTGGGAATATATCTGTGGTCACAACCCATAACAGCCTAAGTCTGTTTTTCAATATTTTCAGTACAGGAGTTTAAAGTTTTGAATCCTTACTGAAAATCAGGAGAAGGTATTTTTTGGAAAACTTTGCTATAGATTCCAAGGAAACGAATTTCTTTACTTAGTTGTTAACAAAAAATAGTTGTTTATTCTCGCAGTCAAAAGATATTATCGAAAAAGACACTTAGGCTCTTATGAATTGTTGAACGAAAGAAAGTCAAAAAGTTCAAGTTTAGTTAGGCTATTACTCCAGATTAAATAATTTTGTTTTTGTTTGGAGAAAGACCTTAACTCAATTTATGTTTATCAAAAAACGAAATTGTAATTCGGAATAAGATCTTAACTCAAGTTAGGAAAATAAAATTGTTTCTTTATTTTTTTGGATTAACGACTTAAGTTGATTTAGGCAATAATGAAAAAATAATGTTTATATTTGTTGTAATCCTAAATTGACTTAGGCAGTTATGCCAAAACAGTCATTTAGAAAAATAACTTAAGCTATTAGGTTTTTTAGGATTAATTGCCTTCCTAGAAGAGATACAAACATGAAAAATTTAGAGCAAATAAATTTAGATACGCTGAATACGATGGTGCTAATAACTCAATTGTGTCCTAACTCGAGTTAGGCTGTTACGGGTTGTGACCACAGATATTAGGCCATGTCAAGCTTTAGGATTCTTCATGAAGATTTATGATAACTATCGTGCCTACCAGCCAACCAGGCAGAGGAATATCAACATAGATTGGGAAACATATTTGGACAAAAGATACTTGTTAGTTTAAATGATTCTTTCTGTGTCTTACATTTTCAAAATGAAGTGATAGATACCTCCATTCTTTCGGATAAAAGTGTATTTAATAAAAGTTATACGAATCGTAAGAGATCACACAGTTCGGTTCGGTAGGTGTTTTGTACCGAAGGGTCAAAATGGCTGAACACTTTATTAAAATAGTGAAAGATTATTTATCAGATCGGATACTTTGTTATGAAAGTTTCTTAGAACTCCTACTGTGAAACAAAATATATTAATAACTAGCTGACCCGGCAAACGTTGTTTTGCCTTCAAAATGTTAATGTGGTAAAAAAAATTAATTGCAAAAATCTCATCTCCAACGCCATCTATCACTTCAAATAAAACCTTTTAAACCTTCCGGAATACTGTACCAATAATTTAAGACCAAAATGAGCCAAATCGGTCCAACCGTTCTCGAGCTTTAGACTAACGCACAGCAATTGATTTTTATATATATAAGATAACAAAATATAAAAATTCATAGCTTTTGCATCATGATAATGCATATGCTCACTCATATTTGCTTGTGAGACATTATGTGGCCAAAACAACACTGTAATCATGTCTCAGTCACTGTATTCATAAGATCTGGCCCCCTGCGACTTTTTCCTGTTCGCAAGATTGAAGGAAAGGACGACACTTTGCGCTGATTGAGGAGATAAAAACCGAATCGCCGAACACGCAAAATACTGGTCTTATTTATGCCTCTCACAAATAAACTAAACATGCTATGTGGACAAAACCGTCAACATATCTTCGAGACGAGTGTACCAACATAAAAAAAAATAATAATCGAAAGTTGATACCGTTGAATGTCGTAACCCGCGAAATTTTAAAATTCGTCTTATTTTTTGAACAAACCTCGTATCATATTCAATCAGAGGCGACAACAGTTATTGACGTCATGCTTGTAAGGCGACTAGGCTCATGAACTCTAGTGGGTATCAATAAACCTGAACCATCAAAAGTAAACGATCTCAGTGAATTTGTAAACATTGAAAAGATTTGTCACCTTTATGTAATTCAATATTTCCATTTGTTTCAGTCCAACTAATATTAAAGCTGAGCTTGATTCTACTCTGGGGAGTCTGTTCCTTTCTTAATGACTGTAAAATATTGGGTAACAGAGTTTGAACGAGGCCGTACGACCATTGACCATTGAAGGTGTCCACGCCAGACACGGTTAAAAAAATGCACAAAATT
Source organism: Philornis downsi (assembly GCA_019455685.1). Classification (NCBI taxonomy): domain Eukaryota; kingdom Metazoa; phylum Arthropoda; class Insecta; order Diptera; family Muscidae; genus Philornis; species Philornis downsi. The sequence continues at coordinate 332,194 of JAHXMU010000804.1, forward strand.
ATATTGGATGATTGTCGGCTGAAGGTGCGTAAGCTAGCTCAAATAATAAACATTTCAAAAAGTACTATATGTCGTACATTGATCGAAGATTAGAAGATGAAAGGGCTGTGCGCAAGATGGATGCTGCGCTTGCTTTTAATACAGTAGAAACAGGGTTGAGAAGATGTTTCAATAGAGCGTTAGACGATGTTTCACCGCAATAAAGCGAATTTTTTGCGTCGATTTATAAGCATGGATGAGAAATGCGTCCACCACTTCATACCTGAGACAAAGGAACGGTCAAAGCAGTGGATCGTAGTGAGAAAAATGTGTCCAAAGAAGACAGAGATGGCTCCATCTGCAAGCAAGCTCATGGCGTCTTTGTGACGATTTTGGAATGCGTATGGGATAATTTTTATTGATTATCTTCAGAAAAGAAATACCATCAACGACAAATATTATGCTAATTTATTCTGGTATTTTGGTGATGAGATTATTATGGGAAAAAGCCGCATTTGGCGACAAAGAAAGTATTGTTTCATCAAGACAATGCTCCAGTTTACGTATCCACTATTGCGATGGCAAAAATTGCTTCATGACACACCTTGTTCGCCAGATTTACTATAAGCAGACTATAGAAGCTATTGAATATCGCTGGAAAAAATTGCATCGAACTAAAAATTTGCTGCTTTCCTCTTAGAAATTATAGGGAATCCAATAATATTTGCTAAATCCGCTGCTAACTTGTATGTGAAACATCCTAAGAGGGGCAACAATGTAAACCACTTTTGTTTGCAGAATTAATTTAAATAAAAGCCTGATATGTGCCAAGTTGTACTGCATGTAATACTATTAAACTATAGATATAAAACAAGGAATATATAGGTTAAATTAGATCGATATTTTTATCAATCACTCGTATACACACAATACGACCCTTCCTACATCAGCGATTACAGGAGGAAAATTAAATTTTCATAGATCGCTAAATTTGCATAGGTGACGCACAAATGAGTGTTAGAACTAATCTTTTCAAACTTATGACGCGTGCCAAATTTGGGTGAATTCAGCACAAACGCTTAAGACGGTACAGATTAAATCAGCCATTTGTGTGGTAGGTATTTGAAGGAGAGTGGCAATGTAGTCCGCTTTCATTCCCACAACTGAGCTTATCAAAAGCATAACTTGTGCCTAATATGGCTGTATTCGTTTGACAAATTTTCACGCATATGCGACACCTGATCAGAAAATTATTCATTGCGGCCTGGACGGTTGAAGTCGGGATCGCCTGAATTATTGTCTTAATGGACTGCTTCAATTCAGTCAAATTTCTTGGTTTAATTTTGAACACCTCTTGCTTGACATAATCCCATAAAAAAGTCTGATGGAGTCAGGTGACATTGGGGAACAGCGGAAAGTGCAGTTTGGGGATATTAATTTGTTTTTCAATATTCGTTGGAGCTCCGCCATAACCGTTCTGGCTCCGTGTGCAGTTGCCCCATTTTGCTAGAATCAAATGCTGTTGGAACGGATACGTCTTTAGCACAGTTCTGGGGGAAAAAATCCTTCAATGGTCTCCATTGGCAGTTACTATTACTTGTTTCCGTAAAAGAAGTATGGCCCCACAGTGCAACTTGATACAGTTCCATCGCACTGGGTAAAGTTCCATCTCATGGAGTATTTCCGGATTGCATTCACTCTATGTACTGCAATTTTACTTGTTTCCATTGCCGTTTAGATCAATGTAGGTCTCATCAGAATTAAACAAGGAATTTATGAAGTTGTTATCCTCTTCGCCCATTTGAATTTTTTTTGGCAAAATTCCAGGCGAATAGGCAAATCGAGAGGGTTTAAATTGCTTGTAATTTGGACTTTGTACGAAAACAAGTTTAAGTCATCGTTAATTATTCGTTGTAACTCCAATTTGCGCCGACAAGTTTCGAGTCGAAACGTTTGGATTTGCCTGAATTTACGATTTTACAGAGGTCATAGAAGTCTCGGGGGTATGATATTTGTACGATGTTTCCACATTCGGCAAATATGATAATGGTCCACCTGATAATGGTCCATCTACTCGGACCATCGGAGCGCCGCCAACCTCCCGCCTAAATTCCGCTGCCTATCCAAATCCTCTTATCGGTATCTCAAGCATTAATTTTTTAAATTTAAATAGTAACCTGCCAAATAAAACAAAACAAATCGAAAAGAAAATAAACCGATTATTTACACAGAAATTAAAATATTAAGTTTTGTATTTGTAGCATGATATGTGCGCCACCCTGTATGAATCCAAGAATATATGACGTGCCATTCAGAAGGGGCTTGGGTATTTGGTCAGTGTTTCTCGAGTTTGATCAAAGCAATAAACAAAAATTTAAGTTTCTGCAGTCTGCGAATTGGTAGTTACAGGGAAAGAATTGAATTTCGATAAATCGTCCAATTTATATGGGATGGGCCAAGCGGTCCATTTTCATTTTTAAGGTTTTTTTTAGAAAGTTCTAAATATGCACCAAAAAGGGTTCTGTCCAAATTTTTTCCAATTTTTGCTCAGCTTTATAGGACAATATAACGAACAAAAGCTTAGATTGCTATAGCCAGAGTTTTAACAGTTTAAGGGGAAAAATTTTAATTTGCTAAAATTTATCGATTTGTGTGGAAAGAACCAGAAGGGCCGGGCCATTACTCGAATACAAGCTAAGAAATATGAAGCTGTTCTAAGTTTTAAGAAATTCCACAATGATTTATGGCAGTTATCGTGTCTACTAACCAGCCAACCAGACATACGGACGGACAACGCTCAAGATACCTGGTACTACTTGGTCAAATGATACTTGGTACTTTTAACGCTCCCTTTTAGGTGTCCATTTTTTACCTTATCCTTCTTTTCTGCGGATGAATAAATAAATATTCATACTAAACTGGCGTCAACTTTAGCGTCATTAAAGCGGAGTAATACAAGTTTTTGACGCCTTCAGCCACTCTAATTTAAGAACAAAACGCACCGGCCAATTCCACTTTATTAATACAATAATCAATAGATCTCAGTGTAGCTTTCAAAGCAAAGTCTTTTCTAATAATTCTGTTCTGTGTATTCATTAATGATTTACCAAGTGTTCTAAATGATTCGAAAATGGAAAAGTATGATGACGATATATAATTTGAAATTAGGGTTTTCTTCTTTAATTATGCTCAATGCAACGCGTTACCTATTTAGTGGTTTCAAAACCGCGGGTCTGGCAATGCTGTCAGTTGTTATATACCTGTCATCTGAAGTGTTGTATAAGGTAATTTTTTAAGATTTAAGTTGTTCAGGTTGGCAGCACTGGTTGGTAATTACGTCCAAACGTCACCTGTCAAAGTGAAAAGTGTCCATTATACGCTGGCATTTCATCGTGGAAAGACTAACAAACAAGAAACTATTGCAAATCGTTGAAATTTATTATCAAAATTGGTGCTCTGTGACAAATGTGCATCGTTTGATTTGACCATTTTATGGTCGACGTAATCGATCTGCTGAACCAACAATTCGTGCTGTTATCTCCAAATTTCGCACCAAATTTACTTTGTTGGACATAAAAACATTGATTCGCATGCGTAGAGTGCGTACCGAAGAAAATATTGCAGCCGTAGCGACCAGTGTTAACGACGATCGTGAAATGTCAATTCGTCGCCGTTCTCAGTGATTGGGCACGTGTTACTCAACCACAAGGAATTTTTTTTTTGCCCCAATTGTCTGAGTTGAACTTGGTTGCCATGTGGTTTCATTAGGGCGGTGCAATATGCCACACTGCTAGTGAAACAACGGATATGTTGAGGGATGAATTTGATGAGCAGCTTATCTCTCGATTTGGCCCGAAGATCTTGCGATTTAACGCCTGTTGATTATTTCTTGTGGGGTTATGTCAAATCGTAAGTCTATGTGGACAAGCCGAACACTAGTTAAACCTTACAGGATAACATAACAGGCCGAAATACTCGACAATTTGGACCTTTCGAATGGACATTTTGAGACGGAACCGCGGACAACATTTACAAGAAATTATCTTTAAAAATTAAATGGCAAAGACCAATTTATCGATTCCAATAAAAAATTTTAATATATGATGCAAATTTGAGTATTTTATTTGGTTTTAAAATTAAAAAATCATCCTTTATTTAGTGAAAGAAATATCATTTACAAGTATGGATATAATCGGAATTGGCAAGATTATAAGGAAATTTGAAGAGACTTGAAACGTTACAGATGTGGTCAGGATTCTGAATCTATTTATTTTACGATTCGTTGTGGCATATTTTGCATTTGGATTTGTATCTCACTTCATATATAAGTAGAGTCCAATTCACGCAACAATCCATTCACAATGTCTTAGATAAGCTGATTGTTTATACAGCAACAGGCTTGCATGAAGCTCATTTCTCACTCAGTGGTTACTTCAACCAGCAAAATTGTCGCACATGGGGCTCGGAGAACCCAGAAGTGATTATGGTAAGCTATCGCATCCAGAAAAAGTGCTTGTTTGGTGCGAATTATGGTCTAGAGGTCTTATTGTCCTGTATTTTCTTCGAAAATTATGCTGAATTAACCTTTACCAAGAACCGTTAATTCAGAGTGCAATCGCCGTATGATAACTGACTTTTTTGGGCTTCGATTGAAGATTATGAACTGGGCGATATGTTGTTTCAACAAGACAGTGTCACGAGCCACACAATACAACCGTTTTTGGCTTCATTGCATGAGAAGTTTCCAGAAAGCGTAATTTCACGTTTTGGCTATATCAATTGGTCTCCAAAATCATGCGATTTGACGCCGTTAGACTACGTCAAGAACATTCGTCAAGTTATCGCTGGGAAACCGCCCGAAATGTGCTACAATGTGGTTGGAACTTATCTTAAAAGAATCCACTGCAGCAACCATTCCAGAGGCGGTCATTTAAATGACACTGACTTCGTGCGTAATGCCAGGTCCAAGCAAAAATTACACTTTATAACAAATTCGGGGTAATTTTTATATCATCACCTCAAAATGGAAAGCTATATAAGATTTAATAGGCAAACCACTAGAGAAATTTCAAACTGGTGAACTGACCTACATATACCCCCATCCAACATCAGTTTGGGTTGGTGCCAAAGTGTGAGGGGTGCCAGAGTGAACCTGGTAAGTCACTAGATTCTTGAAGAAAAGTTCCGTGATTTTTATTCACAGAACTAACTTTGCTAAATGCCTGATGTGTGATGAATTTCACTGAATTTATTGAAATTTCTACTAACCTATTAGAGAGCATTGTAATGCCACATAATTGGTAGCTGCAGTTTACTAAGTACTGATATCAAAGTAAAAAGCAAATTTAAATAAATCGGCCAATTTGCATGATATGTATTGAACAACGATCCAGACTGCTGCAGTCTACGGACTAGAAATTGCAGAGAAATTATTGAATTGCGCGAATTTCGGCAATTTATGTGGAAGATTTCAAAAGAGGCGTGGTTCATTTTCATTGTTAGGTCTTACTTCGGTAAGGACTGAGTGTGTATCAAATATGATTAAATGTGGTGAAACTATGTAAGAGATATGAATAATAATATATGGAGCAAGCAGGCCATTTATACAGGAGTTGTAAGACAGGACGGGTCGGTATAGGCAGTTCACAATTTCTGGCTGCGATCTGGCAAAATATTAGGTTTTGGAAATTTTTGGCAAGTTTAGTAATGGTTTGCGACAATCAACGTGTCTATCAACCAGCCAGGTGGACATCGCTTACTTGACTTAAAAAGTCATGAAACACTATTGTTTAAAAGATACGAGGGCGGTTTCAAAACTAGCCGCCCTAACAAAGAAGAAACAAACAAGTTGGGAATTATTTTTTTATTTTTTAACATAATCTCTGTTTAGCTCAATACACTTCCACTCCAGCGATATTCAATAGCTTCCATGCCCTGTTCATAGAAGAACTGTCAAACTTCTTCAATTACTCATCAACCGCAGACTCCACCTCTTCATTGTTGGTAAATTTTTTTATTATCGAGCTATTTTTTCAAGTTTGGAGATAGAAAAAGTTCGAAGGAGCTAAATCCGGTGAATAAGAAGCGTTCTGAAGCAATCTGAAGTTTAATTTATTAATTATGGTTCCCGCAGTAGTGAATGTGTAATCTGGAGTATTGCCTTGACGAAACAACACTTTCTTTTTCGCCAAATGTGGTTTTTTCCACAATTTCATCGCCTGAACTCTGCAATAATAATAATATTCGCCGTTGGTGGATTTTGCTTTCTGTGGATCCCAAAAAAATAGATTTTTCCTGTATATGGAACCGTTTTCGTCTTCTTTGGATACGATTCTCCCATTCTTTTTTTAATCCATTGAGAGTAAGAGCGGCACACACATTGCGCACATCTTTCTCATCTTCAAATCTTTGGTCAATATACGATGTATAGCACTTTTTGAAATGCCTATCATTTCAGGTAGCTCATGCCCCTTTAGCCGACGATCATCCATATATTCTTCACCGTGACTGGCATGGTCACCCTAATTGGTCGACCTTTATGGTGTTCATCTTGGCAGCTCACGCGGCAGCAGCTCGTTTAAACTCTACTGCCCAATATTGTACAGTTGTAAACGAAGGAGCAGAATCCCCCAGAGTGAAATCTAGCTCTGCTTTAATATTGGTTGAACTGAGACCTTTCAAATGGAAATGTTGAATTGCATGACAGTTACCAACTTTTTCCAGGTTTACAAATTCATTTGATGCGTTTATTTTGATGTATGTTTTATAAGGTTGCCAATTTTTACCAAAATAATATTTTTTTAAATTACTGGCACCATCTATACGTTTAGGACCGCCCTCGTATATTTCGACCCTGTGAAAATTATAATGTTTTTCCATTTGTTTATGACATAAACTTCTTAAAAAGAAAATTTTAAAACCACAACAATTAGTTATTTCAATGGTTAAAATAGTTGTAAACCGTCTATGAAAAATGCATAAAAGTGCATACACACTTTCTAAGTCCTTCAGGTCTTCACGAATACATAATTTTTACTGAAGTACTTCCTAAAGAACACTCGTATATATATTTTATACCAATATAGATAAAGTTATGAGATTCTTCTAGTTTACAGAGAAGAAAAAAGGAAAATACTTTGCATGATTGGTGGAGGTGGTGAAGTTTGTCGCTGTCACTCTTCTCACGTCCCAACAAGTTCTTTGTTTTCCGAGATTGGGTGTTATCCACTGTAGGAGATTCATATAGACACAAATATATATATGTATATATGTATACATATATATACGGACTTATATAAAGTGTAATTTACACTTGAAGTAAATGACAATGACGTCGATGACACAAACATAAGCAACACGAAAGTGAACAACAATACTCTAAATACAAAGTATGGATACGATTACGGCTACATGTACAAGAGTACGGCTACAAAACAACAAAGCCCCACAAACAATCGTCAAAGTGACAACAGGGGATCCTGTTCCCTTGGACGACAATGAGGTAAATGGCATCGACGGCACCAACGTTATACGACAAGTCCCAGAGTGCGGGAGCATCTCTAGGAAATATGTTCAGAGCTGTAGGCGACATTTGCCATTCTTTTGGCATATCATTTCCTTAAGTTTTCGCTTCACCATAGCAGAAATTCTTCACAAACTTGCGGTTACGGTGGGATGATTTGGTTACCTTGATGATTTGTAGTGAATGCTTGACAAAAGTAGAATGTAAAATTCGGTAATACTAATATGAAGAATAAGGTAATCAAATACCTGAATAAAATCTCCACAATTTGTAATGGTGATTATATCCTCGACCGAAGGAATACAGGTATATGAGTATACCATCTGATACGGCCAAAAATGTAATATTCAGAAGGAAGTGCCGTTTATGGTACCAACTAGACTAAACGTATTTTAAGAATTTCTATATCGATTCAGTGATGGCTGGCTGACTGTAATATTCAAAAGGAAGTGCAGTCTACGGTACCAAGTAGAGTAAACGTATTTTATGAATTTCTATGTGGATTCAGTGATGACTGGCTGGCTGATTTGCTCGTAGAAAAAATAACAACCGTGAACCTTTGTAAAACTTCTTAATACATGGCACAATCTGATATTTTATCAAATTTTATTCGAGCATTGTAATCATACTATATCGGGGTATTTTCCTCCAAGTATGTTCAAAACAAATTTACCTTGCCATTATGTACAAAATAAAATGTGATTTAAATGACAGCCTCTGGATTGATTGCAGCAGTTGATCCCTTTGAGGTAATTTCCAACTACTTTTTCCCACATTTAGGGCGATATCTCGGTGATAACTTGATGAATGTTGGTTTTCAAATGCTCCAAAATTTGACGATTGCCTGCGTAAACACGGTTTTTGACGTAGCCCACCAAAAAAATGTAAGGGCATCAAATCGTATGATCTTGGTGACAAATTGACGTCGCCAAAACGTGAAGTTACGCTTTCCGGAAACTTCTCATGTAATAAGGCCAAAATCGGTCACGTTCTGTGTTTCGTTGCACTGTCTTGTTGAAACCACATATTGTCCAGTTCATAATCTTCAATTGCAGCCCAACAAGAAATTCGTATATTATACGGCCATAGCGGTCTGAATTGACAGTAACGATTCCTCCAGCAGCATTTTCGAACAAAATATGGCCCAATGATACCTCCAGACTATATAGCATACCAAACAGTAACATTTTCCGAATGGAATGGCTTTTCTCGAATCACTTCTCCATTCTCCGAACTCCACATGCTTCAATTTTGCTTGTGGACGTAACCAACGAGTAAGAAATGAACTTCATAGCCGAAGAAAATTTTGTTCGAAAAATCAGCATTGGAAGCCTCTTGTGTAGCACCTAATCTACATATCTACGGCGTTGTCAGTAGGCTTTAATTGTTGCGTGAGTTGTACTTTACATATATATGGATGAAGGTGCAAATCCAAACGCAAAATTCGCCATAATGAGACGGAAGATAGGCGCAATTGCTATAAACGCCGCGGAATCGCCAAATTCGGCTTATCCGCTACACTTTCACTACCAGAAGCGATATTTTCAGCAGTGTGCACATCGCGATGGTACAAAGGTTTGACCACCACTGTAACGCTTCCAGTCTCTCAAATTTAAATATAATCGTGCAAATTCCTTGCACATAATCACTCATAATGCACGAAAAGTGCTCTCGTTTGACAATGACAATTATTTGACCAAATAATGGCTATCATGTAAACACTAATCCATAAATTGCTGTTTGTTAAACTGTTATTGACTGATTGAATTAAATTGAAATGATTTGTTAAATGTGAGAAAATCGGATGGATAACTTCAGTCCTTTCTGTGGTACCCCCCATACATGTTATTTGATTCAACCCATAAATTTTTTAGGTGAATGAAAATTTTGTGTTTGGAGAAAATGTCATAAGAATATTTAATATTTGTAGGCGGAATAAAATTTCTCGATGAAACATAAAGTATATCATAAAAAAAAATTAATTCGAAAATTAAATTTTTGTTAATTTTATTTCCTCGATATAGCTCCGTTTTCATTCTGAGATCCTGCTTTGTCAAACGCTGAAAGTGTACCAAATTTGACTAAATTTAGCCTAGGAATGTACATGTAAAATAGGTCAGTTGTTAATCCGTCCATTTTTTTTAACGTTATTTAGAATTGTGATACGATCAAAGGACAAAAATTTGGGTTATTGGATATCACAGAAGTTGGAGTTTCAGGGAGGAAATAAAAGGGAAAATTGTATGAAGTATTATTATTAGAATTAGATTAGAATATTAGAAGATGTAAGTCGATGTAGGCCATTTACTGTCCCTGGCGGCGATCTGACATAATACTGGGATGTGCTAAGTTTTAAAAAGTAAGGATTTACGGCAGTTATCGTGTCCGCCAAGCAGGTAGACGGTTTTCGACCAATCGACTTAAAAGGTAATGAAACACATTTAGTCAGTTAATAACTGTAGTATGTGAGTGTAATTTCTCTAAGTGTATATTCTAGAAAGATCATCAAAACCCAGAACATTCAAGTATGATATATGTCATATCTTTTCCTCTTTATCTGTAAATAGGACTTTTCTAAAATTTCTTTTGCGACAGTAAGTTATGTTTGTTTCTCTCACTCCCATTATATAGTCCATTGTTATCTCCTTTTCACTTGTTATGTAAATAAGAACATTCTAGAGTTAACTCTATGATAAACAACACTATTCTGTAAATATGTTTGTCTTTGTTGCACCCATTATGTAAATATGTGTTCTCTCTAAAATATCGTAACATATTCTAGAATAAGTCATTTTAGTATAAATAGAGCAACTTTGTACGTTCGAATTACTTAATAAAGTTGACGTTGATGTGGAAATACGCTCCACGATACCAAATAACTTCTGTTTGTTTAAATTTTTCCCCTTATCTTTAACTTTATAATGTTTATAGTGTGTATTTCAAAAATAAAATAATTCTTTTTCTAATGTTTATGAAGCTTGGTTTTATTTATACCGAGTTAGTTGGCCTAAAAATATTTGAATTAAATTTTTTGTAGTGCAGCTTCCAAGTGCTTTTTAGATGACCTACTGCAACTCGAAAGCCATCTAAACTATACCTGTGAGTACATGAAGTCGTCTTCCAAGCTGCATTTTTTAAGGCCTGTCCTTTGATAGTCTTTAAAAGGTTTTCTTTTTAAGCCCTTCTATAAAGATTTGGTTTTCGGAGGTATTAATTAATTATTTTGAAGATCTTTTACAATGTTCTACACTGGAAAATGGGGATAGAAGGCCTTGTCTTCCAATCTCACGTATGTTAAATGAAAAGGGTGTTGTGGATGGAATGCATTGTTAACCGTAAACAGGACTGATATAAGGCCTTCGCTTTCATTGATTTCGGCGTTGGGGTGATTTCGTCTACTGGGGTCGTGAAAATGAATGACGAATATCTTACGAAATATGCGTAATTTCTACTGGTTACTTTCTACTATGTTATACACTGGAAAGTGGGGATAGAAAGGCTTACCTTACAATCGCACATATGTTAAATGGAAAGGAGTGGGCATTGTGGGTGGAATGCCTTGTTGAAAATAAACAGGACTGATATTAGGCCTTCGGGTGGGGTGATTTCGGCTACTGACATGTGCGTAATTTCTACTGGTTACCGGAATGCTATGTAAAAAAGCGTATTTTTGTCCCACCGTACTTATCCCTAATCAATAAAATGAAGCGTTTTATTAGAAATTTAACATGACTTGTATTTCTATTTAATTCATTATATCATTGAAAGCAATGTCTTTTGAACGCTATGCCTCTTTCATAACAACGTTGTTCTTCACATGAAGGGGTGAAACGTAGTTCTATTCTAATGCCAATAACATTAACGCCAACGTTCTCGCCGCCATCGTCATTACTCTCAAGAGGAACATCACCATAATACGAATATTTATGCAGCCTCAATTTTATGGCTGCGCTGACATTTCAACGCCCTTGTAATCGTATAAAATTTCCGTTGAATCGAATGAATGGATAAATTTGTTGAATAATTTAAAAAGGGAGTGAGGCTGTAGGAGCTGCAAGTCGATATACATAATAAGGATATCAGCGACACATTCTGTTAATGGGAGCTTAAATTAAAGTCTAACCATATTGTATTATTGTAAACGTGTAGTTTAAGTTGTTGTTGGCTCAGGTGGCTTTTTGTGTAACACCAGAATAGGACACAAGTGAACTTTGTCGAACATAAAGTCCCCCATTCTGCTTTCAATGTAGAAAGTTACAAATGAGGTGCAAATTGATAATTTAAGCGTAATAATTTCATATGCATCATTTTTGGGTTATGTAGCGGCTGGAAGTCTATCGTATTCGGAATAAAAAAAAGTACAATTTTGCTTACTTGCATGTGATCACCGTTAATAGCGGCATATGATTTGATGTGAAATCTCTAAATGTCCTACATGTAATATTAAGATTTTAAGCTTTTATAACATCTAACCTTTAATATTCTTATAGCATAAGATGTAATTCTATGAACAAGAAGCAATACATAAATTCTCTCGAATGGGATATAGAACAGTCTTGCAACAATCACAGTCATAAAAGCTATGCCATCTTCTTCAGTTTGGATTCCAAGTATTGAAAGACTTACTATCGGGTATTTCAATACTTTGGGGAAAAAGTGTGTTGGATCTTGGGCAGTCTGCTCCATTTAAACTCTTTAAACCAGAGTGTCGACATCGATGTAGAGGATTTGACATCGACGATTCAAATTTAATACTAAAGTTCTTCTTGTTAACTTTAAAGTCGAACTGACAACTATGAAGAAAGGTATACTTCTTTCAACACTTATTTGTTAAAGTGTGTTTTTAAGAACAGCGACTTGCTTTATTCAAATAAGTTTTCATATTAATTATTTATTACAAAGATATTCTTAAGTAAACCTACTATTAACAAACCTATTGTTAAAATAATTTGTTGACACAACGGACCGGCATTCGATGTATGAAGTCCACGAATTCCGTCTGTTATTAGGTGCGCGAGTAAGTTCTCACTGTTTTTTTTTCATAAAAATTCAATTTTATTATGAAAACATGTTTACAAATGATTCATTGAAAGCAAAGCTCGAATACCGTCAGGTAAAACTGTTCATCTTTTGAGGCTATCCACGAATATAGCCATTCCTTGATATCGTCATATGAGTGGAACTGCTGGTCAGCCAGATCGTGTGCAATCGAACCGAACAAGTGATAATCGGACTACGCAATATCTGGAGAATGTGGCGGATGGGGTAAGACTTCCCATTTCAGCGTTTCCAGGTTTTAACGGACTTGGCCACGTGAGCCCGAACGTTGCCGTGCTGAAGAATCACCTTTTCTTACCTCTCCGCATATTGGGAGCGTTTCTCGCGCAGAGCTCGGCTCAAACGCATTAATTGAAGTCGATGCTGGTTCCCAGTGATGGTTTCACTTGATTTCAATAGCTCGTAATATGTAACACCGACCTGGTTCCACCAAATACAGAGCGTAACCTTCGCAGCGTGAATATTCGGCCGAGGTGACGACGTCGAAGCATGATCGGGCAGCGTCCATGACTTCAATTCAGTATCTTTGAAGGTTTTTAGTCTTATTTCATGCGAGCGGTCGTCAACATCAAAGTCACTGTCTTTAATGCGACGGGACCAATCTCGCCACACTGTTTCATTTAAAGGAGCATCTTTGAAAACGTTTTGAAGCTCTTGATGAGCTTCACCTGCCGTTTTCTTTAATTGAAAGAAGAAAATCTATACTGCCGCATATGACGATTATTTGGCACAAAATCATGCTTATTCACACTACCAAAATAATATGACGTCAAACGAAAATCGCTATTGTGTCGAGGCGGTACGTTTACCAAATGCCTAAGCTTGGTTCGTGTCGTTTAGGTTATGGCAGAATCAACCGGCACTAACAGCTGACGCCATCTATTGGCAAACAGCGAGAACTAAGTTGCTCGAGTGCAAGCAAGTATTGGGGAAAACCCCAAAAGTTCCACCAGCAGTTAGAGATGTCTAGGCGGTCTTTGCAAAGAATTTTACATATGTTACATCTTTTCCCATATAAGATGCAATTGGTTCACGAGTTAAAACCAAGTGATGCACAATATAGTCGCCGTTAGCGTTACTTATGCGCCACCCTTTATATACCTGAGTGCCGCTATGGTAGAAATATCACAGAGGTGGAATAGATTACCCAGCACGGCATCACAATGAGATTAGAATGACAATATCAAAGTGACAAAGCCGTTTAAGATCCGCAGCGATGAGCTAATAATCAGCAGGTGTCAGCTCTCAGACACAAATTGGCTCAATGCATACTCGATTTTTGGAATCTAAGTGCAAATTCAAAAAAGTTGATTCTAGTGTGTGTGTGTGTGTGTACCAACTATCGCGGTTTCAGTCTTTTACCACCACTTAGACAGTTGTATCGAGTGTGATTTCTGAGGCTTTAGACCTGGTAAATCCACAAGAAATCCACGAAGTAGCACTAGGGAATATTACAAATATTTTGCAAGAGGCACATCGTCTTATTCCAGTTCACAAGAGAAAAACCTGGCAGAGAAGAATTTCAGATTTGACTTTGTACTTAATTGGCCAAAGAAACAGATGCATCAGAAAGTTACAACGATGTTATCCTTCCCAGAGACAATTTTTAACAAGTGTTGTTATATCAATCTTAACTGGAACAATTTTCTTAGAAAACTCCGTCCTGGCAGCAAAAACTTTTGGAAAGTGTCAAAAGCTATAACAAGAAAAAAATCAGCTGTTTCTGTATTGACGATCGACGGTTCTCAAATACACAACAATGAGAGTATAGCGAACGCAATAGCAGATGTTTTCGAGAATTCAAACAACATCACTCTGAGAGCCACCTCGTCAGCTGATGAAATTGTAAACAACTACATCACATGGTTAGACACACAGCACGTAGTCAATCAAATAGGTGATATGCTTACTACAGTTGAAGAAGTAAGATATTATGCAAAAACTCTGAAAACAAACAAGTCACCAGGCAAAGACGGTGTCAAACCGATGTTGGTCAAATAGATGACAAACGTAATTTTTAATTGTCTCACAACTATTTTTAACTGGTGTTTAGGCAATAATTATTTTCCTAAAATTTTTAAGGATGCAAAAGTCATTCCAGTTTTGAAACCAGGGAAAGATAGAAAAATACCTACTAGCTATCGACCTATAAGTATGCTGGGTGTATTAGATAAATTATTTGAAAAGGTGATACTATGTAGAATATTAAACTTTGCGCAAGAAAATAATGTTATAAACAAAGAACAATTTGGCTTCAGACAAGGCCATTCGACAGTCTATCAAATAAAAAGAGTCGTAAATATAATTGAAAGTAATAAAAACCTTAGAAAAAGCACGGGAGTAATAATGCTAGATATTGAGAAAGCTTTCGACTCCATTTGGCACGACGGTATAATATTCAAATTAAATAAATTCAAATTTCCAATCAGCTTACAAAAAATTGTTAGAAGTTTCTTGAAAGATGGATGTTTTTCGGTACAAGTTGGTAATGAAACTTCAACGTCACGAAATATCCCAGCTGGAGTTCCTCAAGTATCTGTCATATCTCCTATTCTATATTCCATTTATATATCCAATTTTAATATACCGTCAAATCAATCCGTTGCTTTTTATGCTGATGATTCAGCTCAAAAGCGTTATTAATTCATTCAAAAGAATGGAAAAAGCGTTATTAATAGCTCAAAAATATTTTGATGTTTGGAAAATAAAAGTAAACCAAGACAAAACCCAAGCGGTTATATTTCCTTTTAATAAATCGCCTAAACGTATACCTACTGAAATTCTTTCAATACAGGGATCAGACGTAACAATTCAAAATTCTGTAAAGTACCTCGGAGTTATATTGGACAAGAGGTTGAATTTTAAAGAACATATTTGGAACGCCCATGATAAAGCACTAAAATGTGGAAGAGCATTATATCCATTATTATAAAAAATCGTTGTTAAATGTTCAAAATAAAATGCTTATTTACAAAATGTGTATACGTCCGATAATGACGTATAGGTGTCAGTTTTGGTTTCTGAAAAGTACTAAAACCAATCGTAGGAAGCTACAAATAATACAAAACAAGAACCTAAAAATAATTCGTAATTTACCTAGAAGATACCCTACATATATGGTACATAATCATTGCAAAATCGAATATCTTGATACCACTTTCCACAATCTAACTCACAGCTTCGAAGATAAATGTAGATCTTCAATACACGAGTCAATAAGGAATTTGTATAATTAACCTCATTCATTTGCTTCGCATCGAAGCTAATAGAATAGGCTGACTTAAAGTTTCTTTCCATTTTAGAAGGTTTTTCTCTATCTTTTTACCTCAATCTTTAGAATAATTTATATGTTTTTATGTCGAAATATTAGTTTTAACTTGCTGCAATACTTAATGTAAAAACTCAAGCATTGTAAATATTAATTATGTTTTAAATTTTGTAACAATGGTAGAAATTAAAATAAAAAAAAAATCCACAATGCAAATTCTGGAGAAGGCAAAGAAAAAAAAAACAAAAAATGGAACGAAACGCCCCACCTTTACGTACGGTGAAAACTATATGAAGAAACATGGCCGATTGTGGTATTCTACCGAAGCTGATGTTCCTTTCTGTTAAGATTTTAACTATTGTGAAGCCTTCAATAAGGCCATACAAAAGTTTTACTGAGCCACTAAAGTTTACTCCAAACAAGTAGTTAAACAGAACAACATGTTGTCGTGCAATCTCTTCAACATGCTTTTGGAAATGACTATGAGCAAAGCCGCAGTTAACATAACTGATGTTAACATAACTACTATTCGCTACATATTGCCTACATACATATTGACGGTGATGTAGACGTCATTTGCAGAAAACTGGGAAATGTTACTGCGCCTTCCTCCATTCTTGAGAAGGAGTCATCAAAAATGTGTCAGGTGGTAAACAGAAGTTATTTGACAAACCAAGTTATTTGACATCTACAACTACGGAATGGTGGGTCAATTCATCTATTCGACTTTGCGTTGAATGAAATCAGTGGTATTGGCCTGGAGATTAGTAGGAGAGACTGCTTGTAAATAGATATTATTGGTGAACAATTTAATGGCAGTGTGTGTAAAATATCAATTAAATATGTTTTATGATATTTTACACTGATTCAATCAAATGCGTTTTAAAACCGATTTTTTTACACCAATTGAGCCATGTTCATCCACATGGTTTGATGAAATACACGACAAACTATAGTAAAGTTTTACAAAATTTCATGAAATTTGGCACTGCTTAATATTTTGTCGAATTGTAGTCAGAGTTTGTAACTAGACTATATCAATGCCTTCTATAGAGATTGATCGATTTGTCATAATTCAAATTATTTCACCGTAATTCCTCATTTGTAGATTGAAGGAACTCAAATTTGTGTCAATTTTATTGGTATCTAATGCTTGGCGGAATTTAAAAAAAAAATCGAAGATTAATCAACCCCTTTTTTGATACCTCACGTGCAAATGACCCATATAACCCTTATATTCTTAGGTTCATATCTTTTTTTTAGCATTTGCTAAAGTGACATTTCGGAATGAAAGCGAAGAGCATTGGTGTGATATTTCAGACCGATATGCCGAAATTGTACCTTTCCTCTGTAATTTTTAATCAGTACGCTGCAGTGACCTACATTATTATTGTCTATTACATCGGTTTCTGATTGTCTGTACACCTTAAGAAATATCGATCAAACAATCACGCTCCTTTTGGTACTTTCCACCTAAATAACCAGTCGGTTAACCGATGTTTAATGTTCTGCCTAATTAGTGTGCAGCAGTTAATTTAATTGTTGTCAATCCTATTGCATCATTATGGCTGGTAAAATATTAATCAAATAGGCCGGATAACCACGCCCTCTCTGTTGACTTCCATACAAGTTTCTAATTTAATCAAAATATTCCTGGATTTATGGCATTAATTTCAAGTTTAGCTTTCGTCAAGTATTCAGTAAACTTTACTATGATTAATTCAGTATAGAAGCTCCCAATTTCTTTTTGCTTTATGATAAAAGTGTGAGGGGTGCCAAAATAGGCGTAATATTACGTCGGAATGTTCTTAGTTCTCAGAATTTAGATTACCAAACGTATGCTCTGTACTAAGTTTGACTGAATTCAGTATAACTACTTAAAAGATGTGGATCTACCAGAAGGGTATTAATTAACAAATGTTTAATTTCAAAGTTTAGTAAATTAGGGACATGCAGATTAGTTCGGTTATTTGTGTGGGAGGTACCAAAAAGAGTTTTTACTATTCTATCAATTTTCTCAAAAGTATAAGAAATCCATTGTTTTTCCATGACATTGAAGGCTTTGTATACCATAGTTGCAACGATCCGATTTAGGTGAAATATGTTCAATAACTTGGTGCCATTTTCTAGTTTATTCCATTATGCGTCTCCCACGGAAACCCTCTTTCCTATTAGAAAAACACTGGGTTTTCCCAATCTTCTATTGAGGCGATTTTTTCACCAGCAAAATATTCGTCATAGAAAAGGGCGGGTGATAGTCACTTGTTGCCAGGTTCGTACTATATGCGGATGCACAAGAACCTCCCAAACAAGTTACAGGAGCTACTGGCAATTAACAATCGATATATGTGGTCTAACCTTCTTCTGATGGAACTCAATATTTCATCTATTTGCTAACGTTGGGCGATTCTTCAGATGGCCCAACAGTTGACGGCATAGAAGTCCACGAGGTTTTTACGTGAGTCTCGCCGTGAAGTCCTTACCCACGGTGTGCAACACATTGAGCATATTACAATGCGATTGCCAACGCCTTCCTGGAATAGTCAAGTAAAACTTGGACCTATCTTACCACCTCTACTACTCTATGGGTCTGTAGCACCCGGTTCCATTCAACCAAAACCCACGTGATGTTCCCTATAGGGGTCCTACATCATATAATCAGGCGCGAACTCAGCGCCGGGGCCTCCTGATCCCCACGCTAACGGCCAAACTCACCGGTTGGAGCTGCGTAGCAAAGCAAAAGCAAAGCTACTGCCAAAACTACTAAACTGTAATTACTACCAAATTGTAATTTATACACTATACTTCACGGGATTGGTCGCCTTGTGGTAAAAGAGTACAGACCGGACATTTTTACACACCCGCAGTCGCGGAGGCCCTAGGCAGATGGAACGATCGATACTATAGGTACATTGCAAGGATGCAGTACCCTCACCGGTGGGAGATGGGAAAAACTTCCGTTCGGCGACCATGACATATAGACTACATCGTTGGCTTGGCGGGCTCATGGAGTTTTGGTCGCTATGGATCACTTCGACGGGAAGCGTCGCGCATTTTGCGTGCGCGCATTTTACGAGAACTCTCGTTCATATATTGCTACTAGGCGACTATATTGTGCTGAATATGGACTACAGCGAATTAGTGAAGCTCCGAGTGCTAATTTAATTAAAATGTGGGTAAAGCGTTTTGAAGAGACCGGTTCAACATTTAAACCACAAGCAAATGGTCGCCCAAGAACATCTAGGACCGAAGACAATGTTAAGAGAGTTATGGAGTCAGTACGAGGAAATCCACAAATGTCGACTCGCAAGAGATCGTCTGTCTTACAATTATCGCGACGAAGTTTGCAACGAATTTTAACATTGGATCTTAAACTGCATCCATATAAGCTGCAATTAACACAATAATTGAAAGAGTCTGACTTCATAGCAAGGCTCGCTAATGAAATGCTTAATCGATTTTGACAATATCCTTTCCTTTCCTCATTTCCTTATGAATGGGTTCGTAAACCGTCAAAATTGTCGTTACTGGAACAGTGAAAATCCCAAAATCAAACACCAGAAACCATTGCGTAGTCCTAAAGTGACAGTATGGACAGCAATCTCTGGCAGAGGAATAATTGGTCCTTTTTACTTCGAAAATGCGCGGGGCCAAAACGTCACGGTTAATACGGAACGCTATGTTGGGATGTTGGACGGATTTTTGGCTCCAGAAATTGAAAGTTCAAGAATAGTGAATTCCAGAACTTGGTTCCAACAAGATGGAGCTACCTGTCACACATCAAATGACTCCATGGCGGTGGTGAAGCAGATGTTCCCTGGCAGACTGATTTCGAAAAGAGGTGATATCCCATGGCCCCCACGTACTTCAGACTTGACGCCTCTTGTCTTTTTTTTTTTGTGGGGATACCTCAAACACAAAGTCTACAGTAATAATCCAAGAAACATCGTTCAGCTCAAGGAGAATATCCGTGGTGAAATGACAGCCATTACACCAGTATTACTGAAGAAAGTTTTCAATAATTTTCGTCTGAGGTTAGAGGAGTGCCGTCGTAGAGAAGGTCACCATTTAGATGATGTTATTTTTAAAAAATAAACTCCATTTATTACTCTACAATGCCTTAGATTTATTTTAACCATACCTTTTGTATTTATTTTTTAATCTGTATATGCCTATAACTGTCGGAAAGTGCTCCGAATTAATTCACAATATAGGAGAAAAATTATAGCTTATTGAAACCTTCTGCTTAGAATTTCTAGAGTGATTACTCGGTTGGTGTCGATTTTCCGCATGTTTTACCACGCCTTGTAAATCAATGATTAACTGATCGATTATGTCGATCATTATAAAGATTATATCAAATTATGTTATTACAACAAGGAATCAGGGCCTGAAACTGATTTGTATGAGGATTGTCAGAAAGGATGTGTCAATGTAGCCCGTTCACAATTTCTTGCTACTGTCACTAAATATGAAGGTGTGTAGAGTTTTAGAAAATTTTAGAAAGTCGTTAAACATCTGTGATTAAAATATACATCAGGAAATCGCATATTTTGCTGTATCATTAGATATATTGGTGAAATCCTTCGAGTGGGAGTGCAGGAATGATATCAAGACATTCCACGTCATTGGTATTACCAAAATACCAGCTGATAGGTTGTACTTCAAAAGGCTATACTTTAATCTTTCATTGAAGAAAATTTTTTTCCTAAGGAGTACTTTTGTAAGTTTAATGTCGTCTGCGTAACATCATGATTTCATGTATGTTGGAGTAGGTAAAATTGACATAAAATGGTAACCTTACACAGTAAACAAACTCATATCAAACTCTGCACCACATTTGAAAGAAAATTTGTCCCTGGCCTTTACAACTCAGTATTGACCGTCTTTGTTCGGTTCATTGTCAGAGAGCTCTCTTGTTGCAGCAGAAAATTGGTCAATCGCTCCCTGTTGTGTCACATGTGGCGCTAAAGCCTGGTAGAGTTGGAGTTTCGTTGGTTGGGAGTGATCTTTGTATATTCACTCCAACTAATGGAGACGTATATACCACTTTTATCTGACATTCTTATTTTTATTTACATTGATGAAGCGTTGTCATATTAATTTCATTTCATTAATTTCATTCAAAATTTTATAAAGTGATTCATTCATCACTTGATTTTTGCTGCTTCCTCAAATCTACAAGGCTTCCTCTTTCCAAGCCTTGCTAAAGGCCCTCTTAGATCGTCCAATTTATTTGATAGTCATTCCAGCATACTTTCTCCAAGAAGGCTGTCTAGAATGACTTCCATTCATTCATTCCCTTTCTAAAATATCCGATATATAATTGAATTTAGTTTTTATGTGAGAAGATTTTGAAAGATTTGTAAAGTTATCATTATATGAGAGATAAACAAATTCCAAAAAAAAAAAAAAAAAAAAATAGAAAAATAAAATAAATTTTTCTTTTCCATCAGTCTCCTTTCAAGTGTCTTTGAAGAAGGTTGTATAGCAAGTTTTTTACAGTACGTGAGTTAATGAAGAAAAATGCAATTATCAACAAAAGAAAATAATTTTGAAATTAACTAAATTAAATATTTTGATTTTGCTGCTGTTCAATTCGTTCATCTGCAATATATTATACAAAAATACCTGATATTTTGTGAATCTGTCGGGTTTTCTGGAAAACCCTCTCTAGAAGGCCTTCAGCGGATATCAATAAGGCAGATTATCTTAATCATTCTGAAGATCTACAGTCTCAGAAATATTGGAGATTTAGTTATACATATATTTTTAAATCATTTGCTTGTAAGAGAAAATTTACATTTTTTAAATAGTTACAATTATCATTTATAAATACATCCAACAGCGATGATCCTAAAATATTGCCTTGTTTCCAATAATGACTTAACAATCAATAACGACTTTGTAGATTCCATTTGACAAATATGTTTTTAATTACATTAATATCGAGGTTTGAAATCCCTAAGATGGCTACTACTACTATAAGATAATTTATCAAATGCTTTGGCGAAAACGTTGTAAACTATTTCAACTTGGTGTCCAAGTTGAAATGATGAAATTCAATATTCTGTAGAAATGCTTAAATTCGATTTGGGGATGTAATCGATTTTGTTAGAACATGTAATTTCTAATAGATATAAATGCTTAAAATTTTTAAAAACATTTGTAGATTTAGAAATCGTTCTGCAATCCTACCATCTTTAAAAATTGGTGGCCGATTTCTGTCTATCAATGAAGACTTAAACATTGATTTAAGTACGAAGCTTAATGACGATGCACATTTCTTCGACAAATAAACACAAATCCTATCAGAATTTGATTTATACACTGCCGCCCACTTGAATAGCGCCCCTTAATCATTTGACAAAAGTGGCTACTGTTTAAAGTACACTTCACATAACGGTTCAGTTTTTACTTATTTGTATCTCCTACTTCCACACATCACCTACAAAAAATTTCAAGCCATGGAAGTGTCCCGTTATTTTAATTCGTTCTTTTCTTTAAAAAAAAAATTTGAAAAATTTGTTCTTTTTTGGTCCATTTGATCAACACCCCTCACGTGGTAATCAGTTTAAGTGTAAAAGTCTTTTTAAATATAAAACAATCGATTTTAAATAAAATGGGCCGAGCTAAATCTTTGAATGTTGAGGAAAGATCCAAAATTAAAACCTATAAGGAATATTGAGTTTCTATTCGTCAAATAGCCAGAAGAGCGAAAAGAAGTCGTAAAGTTATATCGACATATTCACCTGACGCCGAAGGTTATGGAAATTATATGAAAGGTCGAACAGCAAGTGCTATTACAGTCGCTGATAAGAGGGCTATTCTGAGATATGCCTCAAATTCTCACGACTCTGCTGCCAAAATCAAGGAAAAATTTGGCATAAGCGCAAGATATTTTTAAAGCAGCACACTTGCAACGATTCAGACTTAAAAAGAAACCACCGCTAAACAATCTCCCTAAGGAATGTCGCCTTATTGTATTGTCGTACGACTATGACGTGGAGTAGAGAGTGGAATAGAATTATAGGTATATTTTCCGACGAAAAAACATTCAATTTAGAGTTTCCTGATGGATACTACTTCCACGATCTTCGAAAATAGCAACATCTACTGAGTTGACTACACATCCGGGAAGATGAAGTTATTGTATGGGGTGCGATCTCTTATTATGGCATAATAGAGCTCCAAACCTCTCTCTGCAAAAATGAATGCGACTTCATACAAATCCGTTTTGGAAAAAGCTTTTCCTAAAGTTAAAAAGGTTTTCGGAGACTTGGAATGGAAATTCCTGCATGACAACGCGCCAATCCACACAGCAAGAGTCGTCGAATCATGAACTGAAAGTCAAAATGTTGAGGTTATGAACTGTCCGCCTTACTCTCCAGACTTAAACATTATTGAAAACGTCTATGGATGGCTAGTACGCAAGGTGTACGAGTCAGGCAAGGAATATTCAAGCAAAAGTGATCTCACTAATGGAATTAAACAGGCCTGGTCATGTATTTCCCTGGACCTAATCAAAAAACTGTATGATTCTTTACCGAACAGAATATTTGAATGTATTCTCAGCCTTATATTTAAATTTAATTTAAATTTAAAAATAAGTATTTTAAGTAAAATTTTGTAGTGGGTGCTTCCGCCCTATTCTGTTTCGATGTAAGCAAACAATAATACATTTAATTTAGAATTAATGTTTTCGAATATAATATAATTTTTGCGAGGGGAGGCCATTAAAATGAACCAAAAACTGAAATTAAAATTCTGTCTTTTTTCTGTGTTTAAAGTTTTAGTACTTAATTCATAAAAATGAAAGAAAGTTTATGTTGTAGGATTACAGATTAAATTTATGTTGTAGGAGTATGATTTATAAAAGCACAACCAGTTCATTATAATTATTATTATAGAAAAAATCGAGCTTAGAAAAATATTTAAAGGGGTGATATTCAAGTGAACGGCACTGTAGATAGTATTTATATGCTCGCATCTGTTGTACGAGTTTTAGGACCCAATGTCTAGCATGTCAACCAAATTTGAGAACTTTTACTTAAAATCTGTTTGGCCGAAGGTAGTTGTCTTACAAACCTCATAATTTTGTCAAACGAAACAATAAAAGTACACTTGCGTAGCTATGACAACGCAAGTACATCATTGAATGAGAAATTACATTGAAAAAAGAGAAAAAACTCATTAAATTATTCAAATAGATTTTGATAGCAGTAATGTTTCACATCACAAAAAGCATACAAAAAAATAAAAAATAAGAAAGATTGAATAGCGACAAGGGTGGTTAAATGTTCGAGTGCTTGTTGGTTGTTTTATTTGAGGACAAAAGAGGATACCCCATTGTAATTATAGATAATTGTTGAAAACAGCTGGTTCACAGTGAAAAAGTTGAAACGTATTATTAAAATGGATACTTTCTGCGGGATAACAGATGAGACTCAGCTAACCAAACTAATAACATCAAAGGAATGGAGTGTAAAATGAAAAGCTATTTGCTATATTTAGCTATATTTCCAATTTCTATGTATTTATTATATCATGACAATATATATTTGTGAAAGGCGAATAACAAAAAAAGAAAAGTGTGCCAGCGTCCTTCATTCATTCCTTAGCTTATAAAGTTACATACAATATTTTCGTCAAGTCCATTATATAACCATTCAGCTTCCCTTTACTTTACGGCCTTTTCAAAGAAATACTCGTATATGTTATCCAACACCAAAAGTATGCAACGCCTCCTTCACAAAGCGTACAAAAAAAGAAAAAACTTTAGAAAGAGTTTGAAATTTAAACTCTTACGGAATAAAGCCATTGTAAAAAAGTCTGCATCAGTAAAAGCCGCTACCATCGACAACAAAAAGATACGTTTTTATGATAATTTGATTATCTGCCTTCAAGGAACATATCATACGCATTCCTTACGTTTCAAACTGTTACCAAACAAAACTGAACTTATAATAAATGCACAAAAGAGAGGGGAAAAGAGGATAGCGGAAATTCAGCACAAAACCAAACATTAATGTTGCTTAATGGGTCCGTCCCACCGCTAGAAGAGACTTCATCATCGCTACAGTAGCATCGACGTCATTGAAATCGTTATAAAAGCTGGTGAACTTGGAAAATGAAACGTGCAACCTTATGCGAGTGTATTCAAAGAATAAGATGAATTTTCAAATTTCGCGGGCTACGTACATTCGACTTTCGATTATTATTTTTTTTTATGTTGGTACACTCGTCTCGAAGATATGTTGACGGTTTTATCCACATAGCATGTTTAGTTTGTTTGTGAGAGGCATAAATAAGACAAGTGTTTTGCGTGTTCGGCGATTCGGTTTTTATATACCCAGACGTCGCAAAACGCCGTCCTTTCATGCGTCTCTTTAATCTCGGGAACAGGAAAAAGTCGCAGGGGGCCAAATCTGGTGAATATGGTGGCTGAGGCATGATAACGGTGTTGTTTTTGGCCAAATAATCTTTCACAAGCAAAAATGAGTGAGCAGGTGCATTATCATGATGCAAAAGCCATTAATATTTTTCCCAAAATTTCGGGCGTTTTATTCGTATTGCTTCATGCAAACGACGCATAACTTCAAGGCAATACTCCTTATTCACCGCACGACCTTGTGGTAAGAACTCCTGATGCACTACGCTATGGTAATCGAAGAAAACAGTGGGCAAAACCTTGACATTGACGAACTTGGCGTGCTTTTTTTGGTCTTGGCTCTCCTGGACTCTTCCATTGGGACGATTGGGTTTTGTTTTCGATATCATAACGATATACCCATGATTTGCCACCATTTATGACTCTTTTAAGCAAATCTGGGTCTTCGTTGACGTCATTCAACAATTCCTGAGCGATGCTCATGTGACGCTGTTTTTGGTCAAAATTCAGCAATTTTGGTACGAACTTCGCTGCCAAACGCTTCATGCTCAAAATTTCCGAAAAGATTGCATGGCATGAGCCAACCGATATGCCGAAATCCTCAGCAACTTCTCTAATTGTGATTCGACGATTCTCCATAACAATTTTCTTCACTTTGTTAACATTTTCATCGGTTGTTGGTGTGCTGGGGTGTCCAGAGCGAGCGTCGTCATTCACATCTTCTCGACCTTCTGTGAAAAGTTTATACCACTTGTAAATATTTTTTTTGACTCAGAGACTCTCACCGTATGCCACTGTCAACATTTCAAGTGTGTTTGAGCACTTAATTCCATATTTTTACACAAAATTTGATGCAACTTCTATGATCCATTTTTTTCGATAGCAGAAAATCGCCGAACACGTAAAACACTTGTGTTCTTTATGCCTCTCACAAACAAACTAAACATGCTATATGGGTAAAACCGTCAACATATCTTCGAGACGAGTGTACCAACATAAAAAAAAAAATAATAATCGAAAGTCGATTGCATGTAGCCCGCGAAATTTGAAAATTCACCTTATATTTTGAACACACCTTGCATCTCTTGATCAAATGTTAAGCTATGTCCGTTTGTTTGGCTGTCAGTTTGCTGTCTTTATAAAGCATCCTGCTACACAAATTGACCGATTTTCCGAAATTCAATTTCTTCCCTATAATTCCTAATTCGTAGACTGCATTAAGCTAAAATTGTGGGCGTAGTTCTGATTTATAATTGTTGAAAGTATTTGAAAGAATCAACCAATTGATAACACCCCTGCTGGTGCCTCTCATACAAATGACCTATTTATCCCATATATTTTGGTTTTATACCATACAATCGGCTGCATAAAACTTAGTTAAATTTGGCACATGTTGAGCTTTTGCCAAAGCAGGGTCTTAGAAAAGGAGGCATATTGCCACAGCCTTTGTTCAATCTCGTTTAATCCTCTGTAATTTCTAACAATCGGCTGCAGTAGTCTAGATTTTAGTTCATTATATTTTTTTATAATTCTCCATATTACCTTAGAAAACCCATTCTAGTAACGACTGAATCCTGGCTGCAAATATCATTCAAGGTCACCACAAACGCATAGAGAAATGTCTTATCGACTGAAGGATACGAGTAAACGAAAGTAGATGTAGGCATGCAACATTTACACTAAACCATAATACATGTGTAACTCTCAGGCTCAACAATGTCGTCATTCCGCAGAGCTCAGAAGTTACCTACCTTGGCGTCCATCTGGAAGAAGTCTGACTTGGATAAGACACATTAAAGCCAAAAAGACGCAAATGAACTTGAAAATTAGGCAACATCACTGGCTGCTTAATAAGCGCTTAGAACTTGTCCAAGATAATAAGATCTTGATATTTAAGGGAATAATTAAACAAATCTGATGGTATGGCGCTCAACTCTGGGACAGCGCAAGACTCAGCAATATGGATACAGTTCAAAGGGTGCAATCAAAGGTGTTACGCGACATTACGGGTGCTCCCTGATATGTGATAAACTTTAATATACATAAGACTTTGAAAATACCTTATGCGGAAGAAGAGATAGCAAAGATTAAAGCGAAACATAGGGCCAGGATAGAACATCACTCAAATTTCATAGACAGAAGCCTGGGTAACTCTTCTGCATCTTCCAGACTCCGGAGAATCGATTTTGCGGTCCCATAAAAAACACTGTTAGTTTAATCATACAATTATTAAAATGCAAATGACGCTAATTTGATCCCACAAACTACTAAACCGCAACCTGCTCTGCACATTTGAATTCCAAATTAAGCCCTGGCGATGTCAGAGGACCACACAAACAGAAACATTCAGTTAAAAACCACGCGGAAAGGAAACATAATCGTCGATGAATAGATTTGTTTATTGTTGGGTTCCCATAAGACAACGACCATTAACCATACAAATACTGCAAAAAAAAGTAACAAAGCTCTTCTGGCACCAACCATACAAATGGCCAATATATTTTTACCTCCATATCAGCCAATCAGTTGCACCAAATTTGATGAAATTTGCAATATATCATGTGTTTGTTAATCTGAGTCCTGAGAACGAAATTAAGCGCAGTTTCCACCCCATTCTGGTGTCTCCCAATCTTTCCGATTTATAGATATTTGATTTTCCACCATAATTTCTAAGTCAAAGAAATTACTTAAATTTTCGTCAATTATTTCATACAAATTACTTTATTTGTGTCGTGTCATTGTGTCGCGCATACAAGTTGGCCCGGTTAGCAAAAATCTACATTTCCCAAACGGAGAACTTCGAAAGCTACAATTGTGTTGCTTTTATTGTCCTTTAAGTCAGATTATTTTCTAATATTCACTCACACTTATGTACCAACAAAGAGGCCATTGGATGAAGGTATACGAGTATGTAAATCAGTTTACCTGATTGAAATCTCTGTACTGGTCGCAACGTCATGTATAGCTCGAAGAAGTGGAAGTTTTATCGCAATACTAACGGATCGCTATAGTGAATTTTGTTATAATTTGTTCTGATTCCAAGAAATGTGCTTTGTTGCAAAGAAAGTTTAATAAATTGCAACAACATATCTCGAAAACCAGAAACAAATTAGGAATATTCTTTCTAGTCCAGATCACAATAAAAGAGTTATTAAAAATTCGGCCGCCATGTTACTAAAAAGGCTGGCTGAAATTTGAGAAGCTAACAATTTTTTACAAAACACTTATTTTAGGTATTTTATGAAATTTACTTTTCAAATTTCATAACAAATTATATGGCAATAATATGTCTAGGAAAAAAGAAATACTGCCTCAAGCTTGGAAAAAGAAAGATTGAAAGATTGCAACAACTCGAGAGGAATTACTCTTCTTAACACCATGTATGAGATATTTGCAGTCATAATGCAAAGAAGATTTCAAGGCAAGATAGAGAACAATCTGAGAGATGAACATGCAGGTTTCTGGCTAAACAGAAGCTGCGTAGATCGGGCCAACACTCTATGCATTATAATAGAACAATTCCTAGAATAGCGTACTCCCTTGTACCTACTATTCGTAAAATTCAACAAAGCCTTCGATATCATCAGACGGACCGCCATATGGAAAGCAATGAGAAGAAAGGGAAAATAACTTGAATCATTAGAGCTATATACGGGGATGCAGAACTCTCAGTTCTTCACAGCGGGAATATCAGTCAATCATTTCATACCAATGCTGAAGTAAAGCAAGGATGCCTTTTATCAAATCAACTATTCACCATCATGCTGGATGATATCATGAGCGAAGTCTATTCAGAGAGAAGGGGAATAACAGGGAGTCTCTCATGTCAATTCGAAGATTTGGATTATGCGGATGATACGATAGCGGTCTCAAAAGTGGCCGATCTAGCGATATTCAATAGTTTATATACGCTGTTTTAAGTAAGAACTGTCAAGCTTCTTAAAATAACCATCAACTGCAGACTCCACCTCTTCATTGTTGGCAAATCTTTTTTCCATGTTTGGAAATAGAAAATAGTCCGAGGGAGCTTAATTTGGCGGGGTGAAGCAATTCAAACTTTAATTCATCCATCGCAATAGTGGATGTGTGAAATGGAACATTGCCTTGATGAAGCAACACCATCTTTTTCGCTTAAAATGGTCGTTTTTCCACAACTTCATTACCTGACTGTTGCAATAAATTAGAATAACATTCGCCGTTGATGGTTTTCCTTTCTGGAGATGATCAATAAAATCATCCCAGACGCCGTGGCCTTGTCTGCTGGTGGAACAGTCTTCGCTTTCTTTGGATACGATTCGCCCACTCCAGTCTACTGCTTTGACTGTTGCTTTGTCTCAGGTGTGAAGTGGCGGATCCATGTCTCATCCATGGTTACGAATCGACGCAAAAATTCCGCTTCATTGTGGCGAAATATCGCCAAACACCCTAATCTTCCCGACGCTGTTTTTTGCTCTACTGAAAACAAGTGAGTCACAAATCTTGCGCACAACTTTCTCATCTTCAAATCTTTGTTCAATATACGATGTATAGCATTTTTTGAAATACCTATCATTTCAGCAAGCTGCAATAAATTAGCGTAATGTTCGCCATTGATGGTTTTTCCTTTCTGAAGAAAATTAATAAAAATAGTCCCATGCGCTTTTCAAAAAACAGATGCCATGACATTGCCTGGAGATGGAACCGCCTTTGCCTTCTTTGGATTCTTTGGATTCCCTATTCCAGTTCACTGCGGTGACTGCTCCTTTGCCTCAGGGGTAAAGTGGTGGACCCATGTCTCATCCATGGTTATAAAGCGACGCAAAAATTTAACTTTATTGCGGTGAAACATCACCAAATACTATACTGAAACATCTCACGACACCATTTGTACGTCAGGGCTGCTCTCGTATTTATCTACTCCCGCGTAAGACCTCCAACATGCAAGCAGAATTAGAAGACCTAGGAAGATTAGCGCGCAATGTTGGGCTTCAGATAAATATTAAGAAAACCAAAGCTGTGAGAGTCATCAACGTTAGTGCAGTGAACGTCATGTTACAAAGCCAACCAGTCGAATACGTAAATAACTTCTGCTACGAGTATTTGGCAGTACGTATGGCTGCACTGAAACAGACGTAAATAAAGCGATAGTGGCAGACGAACAAGCTTAGAATATTTAACATAGGTGTAAAGTCAACTCTGTTGTACGGAAATGAAACGTGGCTAGTATCGAACACCATTACACAAAAGCTACAGGTATTCATCAACAAGTGCCTCAGAATCATATGCAGGATATTCTGGCCTAACAACATCAGCAACACGGATCTCTGGAACTTAATCAACGAAGAACCTATACTAACACAAATAAAACGTAGAAAATTGAGTTGGACACGCTATGCCATCAGAAAGAAGTTGGATAGCATCACAAGGATGGCGGTAGAGAGGAATTTTCAAGGTTCAAGAAGCGGAGGCTGACCAAAGAACAAATAACTAGAACAGTGCAATCTTACATGGGAAGACACGAAAACAACAGCAGTAATCCGAGTAAGATGGAGATGCTTTGTGGAGGCCATAAGCACCTAAGAGGGCTAATGAAAAACGTATATATATCTAGTATTTGAAGCTAAAGGTGGACCTTACTCAACTTGGCATAACTAGTCGTTTTTGGTGCAGGAAGAAGTTTTACTAGTATTTAATTAATTTTGTAGTTAAATGCTAACTAAAACCGTTCGTTGCAAACATTGGACTTTTAAATGCGCAAAATACAATCGCAATTGCATTCCTAACGAGTCAAATAAACTAAAATGAGAAAACTCTCGCGTGCTCCAGTGTGCCCAGAATGGTTGGCCTGCGACATGATTTTATTTCGTTGTTTTAAATACTTTTTTTTCTAAAACTGTTACAATAACAAGCTGGTGAACCGGAGAGCTCATGGCTGAGAGGGGCCTCGGTAGTGTCAGATTATCTGGGTGCGAGTAAAGTTTAGTTGTAGGCCACGGAAGTGCACTGTTAACAACGGAAGTGAGGGCGCAAATGGAAGTGAAGGAAGAAAATGTGAACAAAAAAGTACTTTTTCACTTGATAATTTAGCAGCATTTTCTGCACTCGTACATAACATCATAACATTTTATTCTTTGAATTTTATGCAAAATATGAAATATCATGAGATGTGAAGAAGAGCGGAAAAAGATACAGAACAAACATTTACTTTTCGCAATGTATAAGAAATAAAGGAATGAAAACAAAGAAAGTGTTTTAATATCCTTCATCATGCGCCTTCAGGCGGCCGTGAAAATGTAATGTTTCCTCCTTTTAGAACAAATTCAAACGGCTTTCACGTCGCTTTCAGTAGTTTTCATTCCTATGCCATCGCTTCGATGTACGATGTAATGCCGTCAGCCTTCGGCGGCCTGCTCCTTTTGCCATTGCCATTTCTTTATTGTTTGATAAATTGCAACACAAGGTGAGAAGTATAAAAATATGAATAGTAAGTAAAAGACCGCATACAGCTCATTAGGGTGTTTTCTTTTTTTATTGATGATGGTGGTAACATATTTTTCCATATAGTATGCCGATGCTTAACAGGAATAAAACAAGGAATTTAAATTCTTAAAGTAAATTTTGATCGACATATTTCTTATGTACGCTTTAAATTCCATCTCCCGGTCTGTTGCCTTGTTACAGTTTTTAGTAGTTGTTTGTTTAAAAATGATTTCAAACAATATTTAACTTTGCTACGATATTAAACAAAGAAAGTACGTCATTGACAAAATTGTTTTCTCGAAAGAAAAGATTAGGGAGGAATGATAGATTCAAAGAAATGAAGCTGCTATATATATTATTTGGAAGTGTTTAAAGTAGCAGGCGTATTTTGACAAAATGTGTTTCATGAGCTCTAAGCCGATTGGGCGATGTCTGTTAGCATGGCTAGCTGGTTGGTATGACACTTTTTATAACTTGGCACACGCTAACATTTTGCAAGACCGAAGCCGGGGATTATAAATGGGTTATATCGATCCGCCTCTTCTAGAATATAGAAATTGCCAGATTTTCAGGAATGCAGTCCTTCTTTTGCAATTCCTAAATCTTAGATAGCGATAACTAAATCTTTAATCCCCTACTATATGATATAATACTAATATAATATAATCATCATATCTTTCAAGCAGTCGTAATACCCAGAAAAGGCGTCTAAGGTACCAATTGTCTTATGACCAAACGTGTTTCATGATCTTTTAAATCGATTGGACGATGTCCGTCTGTCTGTCTTGTAGACACAATAACTACCATAAACTTGGAAACTTCTCAAACTTGGTGCAGTTTAATATTTCGCTAGATCGTAGTCGAGGGTTGCAAATTAGCTATGAAAGCCCAATACAAGCTGACTGAAATTCAATTTTCACCTATAACTTTTAATTCATAGACTAAAGCAACTTGGTCTTTGGAGCATTGCATAAGGCTCCAGGCCTTATTGGAGTTAAACCTATAGTTTTGAAGAAAATACCTGACGTAGTTTTCGATATTATAGTGAAAGCTTTTTACTGGTGCCTAAAGAATTGCTATTTTCCAGCGTCTTTCAGAAAAGCTAAAGTTATTCCGGTCCTCAAAACTGAAAAAGACTCCAAGAACCCTAGAAATTGTTGTTTAATTATGCTGAACTATCTGGATAAGATCTTTGGAAAGATAATTCTGGAAAGAATAAAGGAACACGCGGAGAATAATTTGGTTTCAAGACAGGAATAATTTGGCTTTCGGAAACAGCATTCGACAATACACCAGAGAAAAAGAATTGTAAATACGGTTTTAAGAAACAAAAGACATCGGAAAGTACTGGAATGGTTTTTCTAGATATAGAAAAAGTCTTAGATTCCACATGGCATGATGGTCTAATATTTAAACAACAAATTTGAATTTCCCATTTATTTACAAAAGATGGTAAGAAGATCATTCATTGTTAGTGTCAACGAAGAGCAGTCCGCACCCTGAAAAATTCCAGTTGGTGTACCGCAAGGTTCGGTTTCGTCTCCGACTTTGTACGCCGTATTCACATCAGATTTTAAATTGCTTAAAAATTAAGCTATTATGGCATTATATGCGGATGACACTGCCATAATGTCAAGTGGAAAAGTTTCAAATGTAATTGTTAAGAATATACAGAAATGAATGAAATATGAGCTAGCATATTGGAAAATATTTCACGAAATGGAAAATAAAAAGGAAATACAGAAGCTACAGGGTGGCGCAATAGAACGTGCATATTTAAAAAATAGATTAAAAAATAAATACAAAAGGTGTGGTTAAAATAAATCTAACGCATTGTAGAGTAATGAATGGAGTTTATTTTTTAAAAATAACATCATCTAAATGGTGACCCTCTCTACGACGGCACTCCTCTAACCTCAGACGAAAATTATTGAAAACTTTCTTCAGTAATACTGGTGTAATGGCTGTCATTTCACCTCGGATATTCTCCTTGAGATGAACGATGTTTCTTGGATTATTACTGTAGACTTTGTGTTTGAGATATCCCCACCAAAAAAAGTCAAGAGGTCAAGTCTGGACTACGTGGGGGCCATGGGACATCACCTGTTTTCGAAATCAGTCTGCCAGGAAACATCTGCTTCACCACCGCCATGGAGTCATTTGTTGTGTGACAGGTAGCTCCATATTGTTGGAACCAAGTTCTGGAATTCACTATTCTTGAACTTTCAATTTCTGAAGCCAAAAATCCGTCCAACATCTCAACGTAGCGTTCCGTATTAACCGTGACGTTTTGGCCCCGCGCATTTTCGAAGAAAAAAGGACCAATTATTCCTCTGGCAGAGATTGCTGCCCATATTGTCACTTTAGGACTATGCAATGGTTTCTGGTGTTTGATTTTGGGATTTTCACTGTTCCAGTAACGACAATTTTGCAGTTTAAGATCCAATGTTAAAATTCGTTGCAAACTTCGTCGCGATAATTGTAAGACAGACGATCTCTTGCGAGTCGACATTTGTGGATTTCCTCGCACTGACTCCATAACTCTCTCAACATTGCCTTCGGTCCTGGATGTTCTTGGACGACCATTTGCTTGTGGTTTAAATGTTGAACCGGTCTCTTCAAAACGCTTTACCCATATTTTAATGAAATTAGCACTCGGAGCTTCACTAATTCGCCGTAGTCCACATTCAGCACAATATAGTCGCCTAGTAGCAATAGGCGCGCACGCAAAATGCGCGACGCTTCCCGTCGAAGTGATTCATAGCGACTAAAACTCCATGAGCCCGCCAACCCAACGATGTGGGCGTCCCCCGCCCGCGCCTTTTCTACCCCGCCAAAAAAGATGATGCAATACGCACGTTCTATTGCGCCACCCTGTATAATTTTCCCCTTCAATAAATCGCCAAAACGTAACTCCTTGCTCAAACTCAATATAGCTGGTACTGATATTCCTTTACAAAATTCAGTCAAATACCCGGGATTAATACTTGACAAATACTTAAACTATAAAGAACATGTTTTGAGCGCGGCAGATAAAGCTATAAAATATGGACGAGCATTATTCCCTTTGCTTAACCGTAGATCTCATTTAAACTCCAAAAATAAACTGCTCATTTACAAAATGTGCATTCGTCCAATCACGGTGTATGGCTGGTCTGGTCTAAAAGATGTGCCAAAAGTCATTAGAAGAAACTCCAAGTCATCCAAAACAAGAACTTAAAACGAATACATGGCTTAAACATGAGGTATTCAACTCGTCGCCTACATGATCGTTTTAAGGAGGTTTTTCACATACTTACATTGACAAAATAAATGACAAATTCGAGGATCAAAACAGGCTATCACATCATAGACTGTTAAGGAATCTAGAAGAACAACTGTAATATCCCTTCCTAAAGGTTTTATCCTATCTTTTTTCTTTAATTATTTTCTCTTTCATAGACAAAGATTATTATTTGAAAAATAAATATATTTCTTTGCTGCAATACTTTTAGTTATATCTCAACCAGTGTAATTATTAAAATCTGTTAAATATTTTTTAATTGTATGTACGATAGAAGTAAAAAAAAGCTTGGTATCTCCCATATTAATATACAATTTCCGGATGCACTAAATTCAGTTGAATTTGGTACAAGATAAGGGTTCTATAAGGTAATGTCTAAAAATTTAATTTGATTGCAATATCATGCCGCTTTTAGTATCTTCCATGTAATAGACTGATTTTAGGTAATTATATTTTTCCCTGTGAATCCCAAGTTGTAGATCGCAGCAATCTAAATGAGGAAGAAAATTGACTTCAGTACCATGGTCATTCGATCAAACAATTGTCACAAATTTAGTTTTCCACTGTGCGCAATAGCAGCCTGTAGCAACTTAGATTTTTATCAATAGCATTCAATATAATGCTTGGTGCGAGGGCGGTCCCAAAGCCGACCTGACGTATAGATGGTGCCTGTAATTTGAAAAAATTATTTTGGTAAAAAGTGGCAACCTTATAAAGCACATGTTTTAAGTTTCAAGGTGCCACGTTGCTTTGTATTTTTATTTGAGCTTTTAAAATAAAACAACCCTAGTGAATTTGTAAACATGGAAAAAAATTGGTCATCGTTATGTAATTTAATATTTCCATTTAAAAGGACTGACTCCAATCAATATTATAGATGAGCTAGATATTACTCTAGGGCAGTCCTTCGTTTATAACTGTAAAATATTGGGTAGCAGAGTTTAAGCGAGGCCGCACAAGATGCTAAGACTAACAGCGTAGTGGTTGACCAATTGAGGTGTCCGCGCCAGACATGGTTAAGAAAATCCACAAAATGGTGTTGGATTATCGGCTAAAGGCGGTGAAGATGAACGTGAAGGCATTTCGAAAAGTGATGTACATCGTATATTGACCGAAGATTTCAAGATGAGAAAGCTATGCCGCGCTTGTTTTCAATAGAGCAAAAACAACGCCACGAAGATGTTTCATTAGGGTGTTTGGCGTTGTTTCATCGCAATAAACCCGAATTTTTGCATCGACTCATAACCATGGACGAGATATGGATCCGCCTCTTCACACCAGAGGCAAAGCAACAGTCAAAGCAGTAAACTAAAATGGGAGAATCATGTCCAAATAAAGTGAAGACTGACCTTGCCTGCAGGGTCATGGCATCTGGTTTTTTGGGAAGCGCATGGGAATATTTTTATTGATTATCTCTAGAAACAAAAACCATCAATGGCGAATATTATGCTAATTTATTGCATCGTTTAGGTAATGGAATTAGAGAAAAAATGCCACATTTGGCGAAAGAGACGATGTTGTTTCATCAAGCCAACGCTCCATTTCACACATCCACTATTGCGATGGCCAAGATTAATGAATTAAAGTTCGAATTGCTTCATAACGCACCCTATTAGCCAGATTTAGTTTCCTCGGACTACTTTCTATTTCTAAACTTGAAAAATGGTTCGTTTATAAAACATTAGCCAGCAATGAATAGGCGTGGAGTCTGCGGTTGATAATTGTTTAAGAAGTTTGATAGTTTTTACTATAAACAGGACTTAGAAGTTATTGAATATAGCTGGAAAAAGTGCATCGAGCCAAACGGAGATTATACTCGTAAAGAAAAATAGAGAACATTTTTCCCAACTTGTGTATTCTTTGTTAGATAGGCTAGTTTTGGATCGCCCAAGTAAAATGTAAAAAAACCTGTTAACAACGCCATTTCTAGTAGCTTCCATACAAATTACCTAATTTAGTCCTAGTAATGTCCTGAATTTATATGTTTCATAAACTTTTGCTAAATGCACTATTGAATATTTGTTGATAAGAATCTTACCAGCACTCCTCACACTTTTAGACCAATGCAAAGGGACATTAGATAAAGGTATATTTAAGTCTATTCGCCTAGCTGAAATGTCTGTCCTGGTAATATTTATGGGTTTTAAAATATTGTGTACACCAAGTTTTGAATAAAATCCTACATTGCTGTTGATGCTCTGGATGACGAGTTAACTGAAGTTATTTGGAGTTCAACAAACGCCTTATTATAAAGTAGTTTATACTTTCACCCGGAGGAATGAATTTATATATCATTTGATACAACCAAAAAGTATGTTGGTCGTATGTGTTTAAAAATTTAGTGATGTCCATCAGTCTGGGGGCTTGCTGGTTGATGGACACCACAGGAGTCGCCAATCTTTTCTGAATTTGTCAGTACTTGGCACAGCCTAGTTTTTTGTCAGATCATAGTTGAAGATTGTAAATTAAGTTAACTTTTTCTCCTATAATTCCAAATCGGTAGACTCCAGCGACCTGAAGTTTTGTCTATTTCAATTTTATTTTCATCTATAATTCTTGGTAAAATATAAAAAATCAATTTGCCAAATATGTCCCTTCTGGCACCTTAATATTTAGCCCACATGTTCTGAAGTTCATATCTCCTATTCGGTTACACTAAATTCGGTGAAATTTGGAAAGCATTAAAGATTTTCTAAGGTCGAGTTTGTTTCGCTAAATTGGCAGCTTTTATATCTTCAAACCCTAACTCGTATACTGCAGCGAACACAAATTTTCTCCAGTATTCTGGTCTGTAATTCTTTGTCAAATTCTAGTACCTTCTAATACCTCCCATACAAGTGGCCGATTTAATTCCATTGTTCATAGATTCGTATCTTCTGTACACTTTAGTGTAAAATTTTTGTAAAATTTGGTAAATACAGGGTGTCCTTCGGGAAGGTATACTAACTACATCATTTTGCGTCATTTTGGTAAATATTAGTCTTGACAGTTCATATTTGGCAGTCGTGAAGTAGAGACATGGCAAATTTAAAATTTATTATGGAAAAATATTCGATAAACCAACGTGTTTTAATCGTTAAAACATTTTATCAAAATGTAGCCTCCCCTATTCGAAATATTCTTGTTCATAGTTCCTGGTTGAACTTGGGACAGATTGGCAAGCAACCACGCCGCTCCTATACAAATGAACGAATCGTACTATAATCGTAGCACCATATATTTCATTCGGTTACACTGAATTCAGCCGATGAATTTCGAATTTTGAAAATAAAAATGTACTGCAATGCAAATTGCAGTAGTAAATTAAATTCTTTTAAATAATATTAAATTGCAATGGTTAGCAAAATATGAAAAATTCAACCGGATAACCACGCCCTTCCTTATGTCTCCCCCACAAATTACCTTATTGAACACATATATTCCTTGATTCACATCTTTCATTCTATAGTACTAAATTCGGTATAAATCAGCATTTTTTATTGTGCGTTAATCTACAGCATTTGTTGATAAAAATCTAGCTATTTACCACGCCCCCCTGATATACATTTGCACCAACGCAAGAGGACATTGCGTGAAGGTATATGAGAGTGGCTGAAATTTCTTCACTGGTTTTAAACACAATTTTGTCTTCCTTCATACTAAAGACAACAAATTGATCTGATCGAAAAGTTCTGGCGCTAAATTAATAACATTTATCGTATTTGGATTAACAAAATGTTGTAATTTTAAATCAGTTGTTGGTTTAATTAAAGCTGCAAATCTACAGTTGTGGTTGAAATTCGACATTTTACAGTTACAGTAAACCAAAGGAAGCAAGCAAAGACCATGAATGGTTATATTTGAATGTAAAATATGCGATTCATCCATTGGCGTTTTGAGTGTAGTGACGTAGTTATGGTGCTATCGCGGTGTAGTACGTTTTTTTGGGGCAACTGCATACATGCGAAAAAACATCCATCTGTAGAGTTTCGCAGATGTTGTAAGTTCTTTTTAGAGAATTGGTTGTTATTAATGCATCAGTTTGGTTGTGTTCTTATTTGCTATCCTTGAACCACTATTCGCGCAATACACGTCATTCTCCCCAATTTTCTTTAGGAATGTTGCACTGCTTTTTCGGAGCAGTTTTCCAGTTTATGCTTAAAATTTCTTCATATTTGCCTACAAATGTGTAATCGGTTTTATCTAGAACTTTCATGTCACAACGCTATAAGTGTTGCATTATATTTATTTGTTGGAGTCAGGATGTATTTCCACACCAGATAATTTTCGCCCTTAAATTAAATTAAATATTCTAGTTACAGATTATTATTTTTTAAACAAAGTTGTAAAAAAGGTTTTGTGTTGTCTTCTTTTTTTTTTTGTTTTGAAATTGTTATCATGATAGTAAATATAACATATATTTAAAGTATTTTCAATATGATCTACTTTCAAGATACATTTCTATACAAAAATTCTCTTCCATGATGCTCTACTATATAAAATGCCTCATAAGACTTTTTTGATATGCAAACTATCTTTCATGACAACTTGTCTATATGAGAAATATACTTTGCTTCAAAATATCTTCCATTGCGTTTAATATAATTCTATATGAACGATGAAGCGTCTTCCATATAAAGAATAATGTCTCGAAAGGTACATTTCCAAAAGATATATTTGCCAAAAGCCACTTCTTGCTGCTTAAGTAGAACGACCTCTTTGAAGACCTCAATATAACACTTTTTAGAAGACATTTTGTTCAAGTGTCTCTTGTCTCGTAGATGAATTTTTTGGGAAAACTCTTTTTCTTATACTAAAAAGCACAAAAACCCTTGCACCTCCTGAATGAGATATAGAAGAGCTTCTCTCATTCAATTAGGTTACACGCATTGTATTTTTACGCTCATTCAAAGGGATTACTCAAAGTGCTGGTCAGACATTTTCCATAAATCGAAGCTTCAAGGTACATGTTTCAAAAATATTTTCCCTATTAGAATATGTTTTGCGAAATATTTAGGAATGTGTCTTTGAAAACATATTTTACACAAATGCCTCTTGGTAGACACTTTTTGTGTAGAAAAATATTTAAATGTTTTTGTTTTTAAGTTGGTAGCACTATAACAGATATTTGTTCCAAGTTTCATATCATTAACGTCATTAGCTTTTCAGGTAGGCTAGGTTTTGCACGACACAAAAGTTAGTGTATTAACTTTTGTCTGCGAAATAAAATTTCTGCTGCAGAAACATTTATGTCATAGAAGGCCGAGAATTTGTTGAAAATTAAGAGCGACCCGGACGAGCATCAACTTTTACCAATGAAAATCCAAGATTTAGTGGTTAAGAACCATCGATTGTCAGTCAGGACCATCTTCAGTTCAGCCATTTAGTGATTGAATAGCGCAGGCTGCCAATGTATTCGGGGTCGTATCTTTCGATAATGGACAATTCTTCTACAAATACTTTTTCAGGTAGTGATTTTAAGTCAAGTCGTATTGCAAACTGTTCTACTGTATTTTTATTTATTATTGTTCAGCATTTCAGTATAAAAAACTTTAGTCCTGAACATTGCCAAAAATTATTCTAAGTTGAATAACTTAGAACTTTGGCCCATATAGTCGGTCTACCGAAAGCATAATTCGGAATATCATCCAAACCTTTGAAACCCCATTTTCATTATTGGGGCATGCGTTACCAAACAAACCGCAATCCAGCGCGTTTTCAAGAAAATATAACGGCGAAAAGTAAGAAAATACGCGTTGACCACGAAGATCCATTCCCAAATGGGTGACTTGTCGTGCGCAATAACTTGTCTGATTTCACGTAAGGATTTTAGTGTGAAGGTATTAGGTGCACAACTAAGTTCCCGCTGTTTGGCAATAGATGGCCCCAGCTGTAAGTGCTGGTCGATTCTGGCATAACCTAAACGTCATGAACCACGCCTATGCATATGATAAACATACCGCCTCCACACAATGGCGATTTTCTTTTGACGTCATTATCCTTTTTGTTGTGTGAATATGTATGATTTTGTGCCAAATAATCGTCATGTGCGGGAAGTATTGATTTTCTTCTTTCAATCAAAGAAAACGGCGTCTGAAGCTTATCGAGAGTTTCAAAACATTTATGGAGATGATGCTTTAAGTGAAACCACGTGTCGAGATTGGTTCCGTCGCTTTAAAGATAATGATTTTGATATTGACAACCGTTCGACTGAAAGAAGACGAAAAACCTTCGAAGACATTGAATTGACGGCATTGCTTGATGGGGATTCATATCAAACGCAAGTGAAGCTTGCTTCAGCATTAGGAGTTACGCACTAAGCCAATTCCAAGCGATTACTTGGGTTGGGAATGATTCAAAAGCAAGGAAC
Source organism: Philornis downsi (assembly GCA_019455685.1). Classification (NCBI taxonomy): domain Eukaryota; kingdom Metazoa; phylum Arthropoda; class Insecta; order Diptera; family Muscidae; genus Philornis; species Philornis downsi. The sequence goes on from JAHXMU010000804.1 coordinate 373,503, forward strand.
TTGGAACTTGAGTTGATGGCCTGTGAACAACTGCTTCAGCGACATAAGAGGAAGGGCTTTCTTCATCGTATTGTAACGTGTGATGACAAATGGATTCATTACAGCAATCCAAAGAAAAGGAAGTCATAGGTGCTGCCCGGTCATACTTCTACGTCGTCGCAACGGCCGAATATTCACGCTGCGAAAGATAAGCTCTGTATTTGGTAAGACGAGGTCGTTGTTATTACTTACGAGCTATTGAAACCAAGCCATCACTGGAAATCAGTATCGACTTCAATTAATGCGATTGAGCCGAGCTCTGCGCGAGAAACGCCCACAATACGTGGAAAGGCATGAAAAAGTGATTCTTCAGCATGATAACGATCGACCTCACGTGGCCAAGCTAAAACCTACTTAGAAACACTGAAATGGGAAGTCTTATCCCATCCGCCATATTCTCCAGATATTGCGCCATCCGATTATCACTTGTTCCATTCGATGACACACGGTCTGGCTGATCCACTCATAAGATGATGTCAAGGAGTGGCTAGATTCGTGGATAGCCTCAAAACATGAACAGTTTTACCGTGACGAAATTCAAGCTTTGCCAGTTGCTCACCTAATATACAAAATTCAAGTTTTGAAGATTTATTGCTTTCGGTTAAAATTTTGTACAGCTGACCTTATTTGGATCAAAGAATGACCCGAAGCGGTTCAAGAATTGTCATTACATTCAAGCAATGCCACAGTTTATAAGTTGGACGATTTATCAGCTCTTATTTTTTGAAAAACAAAGAACAGAACAAAGCAGACTTAACGTAAACCACGGCAATATTATAACTCCACTAGTCACGCATCTATACATACAAATTGGTAATTTATGCGGAGGATCCTAAAAGGTTACACTTTCTCTCTTCTATTATGTATTTTGAGGATTTTGTTCTACAGAACCTTGTATACGATGTGTAAGTCAGTTAACTCGAAGTTGACTGAAATCTATTTTCTGTCCAGCAAAAAAGTGCATCCAAACAAGCAAATATTCATCACAACTTGTGATGGGAAGGTACTGAAAAGTTGCGTAATCACCAATGAAATTAACATGGGGTTGTCGTGGGAGAGAAACACTATTTTGTGATGCTTCTTCCCAATATTTTCACGAGTGATGTAGATATGATAAAATTCAAATTTTTGGTTATAAATTTTTGCTATAGAAAAGAATTGTTTTATTGCATTACTTTTATTGTAGAAAAATATGCACTAGACAGGCACTCGATTAGAAGAGGGGCTAATGCTTTGTATTGTTACGCTTTATTTGATCTCCGAATATTTGAAATTTCTAATTTTTACAAATAGAACTTAGATCATCAAACAAATGATGTGTGACAAATTGACCGAATTCAGTACACCAGCTTGATAGATTTTTCTATTATCCAATTTTAACAATCATTATAAATCAATGCAATGAACAAAAATGTTTGCTATTACAGCATAACTAATCAGAAATTATATAGAGATGTGATTGAATTTCGGAAAATTGAATTATCTTGAGTGGAAGGTACCAGAATAGATATGGCCATGCGATCCATTTTCATCGTCAGGCTTTACTTTAGCAAAGTCAAATTTGACAGCACTTTTCCCAACCGAATAAAAGATATGAATCTGCGAATTTTTTTATGTGAGGTAGCAGATCGCCAAACACATAATATATGTTAATCTAGAGAGAATTTAGCACAACTGTTTGACAAATGTGAAACTGAGAATATATGGATTAAATCGGCTATTTGCATGCATGGAGGTACGAGACGGCGGAATTGTTGCTTGAAATATTTTTCCTACATTCTACCAAGCATTATAGTTTTGTTTAGGTGTGATTTCAGTACTTAATCAAGATAATAAATACATTACTCAATTCTTTAATATTTTCGCAGATTGACGTAGTTTTTTTTTTGGAAATGCTAGCTATTCTACTGTTGTTTATCTTTATTCATGACAAAATATTTTGTTAAAAAAAATCAGCCATCGATCGAAAAAGTCTTTATTTTCTATAGCAGAAACTATGAATTGGTGGCTATTTTTTGTACAAAATGCTTTAAAGCCTAAAAAGCCCGTCGAAACTCTCGGAAGACCCAAAAGAAAACTTCAAAAACAACAGGTATCCGTAATGTAACACTTGCGAAGAAGAACCCGTTTGTGTCTTCAAAAGCGATTTCAGCAGAAATTGGAAATATAATTTCATCGCGAACAGTTCGTCGTAGACTACAAGAAGCACATTTGCCAGGACGGATAGCCAGAAGAGTTCCTTTGCTTAGACAAAAAAATTTAAAGGCTAGATTGGCGTTTGCAAGAAGTCATTCCAATTGGTCCGGAGGAGACAGTGAAAAAAATGACGAAACATTTTGTATAGCGATGAAACAAAAATTAATGTATTTGGGAACGTCTGCGCCCGGAATTTTTGATACCCTAAGGGTAAGGAATTCCATGTTCGCTTTACAAAAAAGACGGTCAAGCAAGGAGCCGGCAATATTATAGTCTGGGATTATTTCTTGTGGTATGATGTCGGTCCGATACATTAAATTACTAACACTATGGCAAGATTCCACTACAAAAATATCTTGGAAAATACGATGTTGAACTATGCTGGAGAAAGTATGCCTCTTAGATTGACATTCCACCAGGATAACGATCCGAAGCATACTTCTAAGTTGGTAAAGGATTGCTTCCAAGATAATAATTTTGCCCTTCTTGACTGGTTAAGTCAATCTCCGGACTTAAATCCAATCAAAAATCTTTGGGTAGAGTTGAAACAAATAATTGGAAAGGAGGTTCTTAAAAATAAGGATCAGTTATGGAATTTTGTTCAAAAAACTTGGTATGAAATACCAGTAGAAACCTGCAGGAAGGTTATTGCCAGCATGCCGAACAGAGTCAACAAAATAATTGAAAATAAAAGTAAATTTTGTAGAAAGAACTCAATTTTTGTATTTTTTTGCTTATTTTAACTAAATGTACTTATTATTTGTCCAATGTTTTTTGATTCATTTCTTACTTTCTGAAAAATACTGAATTTAATTTTTGTTTTTATCATTGTTTTAGTATTTATTTTATTTCTAATGTTGTAACGAAAGGAATTAGTACTTGTTTTTTCTTTTAATTTAAATAAATTTTTGTCTGCGAGCCTTTTAAAAAACAAATTATGGGTTATACTTATTATTTTGACCATATGTGTATATATAAACATTTTATATTTCCATATATTCCTTGATTAATGTAAATGAATTTAGAGCATTACACTGCTTCTGACACTCTGGCCCACTTTTGCGCCAATGCAAAAGGAGTGAAGGTATATGGAAATCATTTCTTCTGGCTGAAAATTCTGTAATTCTACTGTGGTGTTTGATCAATTTTTACTTTAGTAATATTTGCAATTATTTGTCTTTTCGTTGATGGATGTTATACTAAATTCCATAACAATTCCATTATATAGGTTTCAAACCGTTGTCGTGTGCAAATTTTTCCTACTTTTATGAAAACAGTGTTTATCTATGAGCTCGATTTTATCCTAATATTTCTTTGGCGTTTGGGAATAAGGTCTTAAGTCATATACTATAGTTTTTCGTAATGTAAAATTGAAACTTATTTAATTGTTTGCAAATCAGGATAAAATTTGTTTGAAAATGAAATGATGGCAAACAAGCATGGATATGATTTCCTATAGGAATATTAAGAATTTTTTTAAAATTTTTTTTACATTACATTATTTACATTACATTTTACATTACGAAAAACTATAGTATATGACTTAAGACCTTATTCCCAAACGTGAAAGATTTGTTTTCAACAATCCAATAAATTTTTAGTTAAACTCCGTGTAACTGTTTAACCGTAGAACTTGCCCTTACCGATGGACTGAAATGTATGGCACCAATTGGGAAACGGCGATCAGCATATTTGCTGTAGTAGTAGAACACAACAAACGGCGTTTGGCAAACAAAATGAAGTTGAACTATTGGGTGTATGGGGTGTATTTCCTTTGTCCATCTGTCTTGTTTGCTTTACTGCTTTTCAGACAAGTGAGTTAAAAGCCCTTAAAACTGAATTCCCACTTTATTCGTATTTTTATTCTTTGTATTGTATGAACTTTTTCAGTCGTCGTTTAAATTTATTTCCACATAATTTTTTCTTTTCCTTCATATCTCCGACGTAGTTCCCTTTTCATTTTTTCCGTAAATAACATTTTCAATTTCAACTGGTATACAAACAGGCACTCACCATGCATGGTGAACGTCTTGAGTGTCCATTGTGAGGCTCATGACGTAAAACTTTGTGATTTTACTATTACATTATTACGTCGTAGAGTTAAAAGTCTATTTGCACTTTAAGCAGCATTTAATTTGGCAGCGCTATGCTAATTTTATATAGAAAGTTAAGCAACTTGCTGCTTAACTAACTAAGCAACAAGTGTCGGTTTCTTTAAAACGATGGTGCCCAATTTAGGCCCTGTTTTATTGATAACTTATACCCGTTTTGCCATACAATAGCTGTTCCATATACGATAACGGAGATATATACGATAGACGTATAGACGCTTAGCTAAAAATAAGGCAGTAGAAAAGTAAGACAAAAACGATGCGAATAAATTATTATACTTATGTTGAAAATGAGGACAATTTTAAGCGAAATTCATGAAAATATAAAGTTATCCACTTAGTGGTTTTAAAACCGAGGGTCTGTTAAGGCTGTCAGTCGTTAAATACCAATCATCTGAAGTGTTATTTATTTAGTAAAAGGTGTGCCACTTACTAAAGTGAATCGTTTACCAACCGAAGATCGCGGAAAAATACTTAAATCGTATTACGAAAGTGGTGATTCAAACACAGGTTTCCATTCCAACAAAATGTGCTTCAGCGATAAAACTAACAAGCAAAATTGTCACATGCGGGGCTCGGAGAACCCAGAGTTTATTGTGAAAACGCCATTGCATCCGGAAAAAGTTACTGTTGGGTGCGCATTACGGTCTGGAGGCGTCATTGGACCGTATTTTTACGTAAATAACGCTGCAGGAACCTCAAACAATCCACTACTGCAAACAATCCATAGGCGGTCATTTAAATGACATTTTATTTCATACTTAATGGTAAGGTCCAAGAATTATAATGAAATTAAAGTTTCATCGAAACCACAGCTTTAGGTGTGTTGTATTTAACTTACTTTACTTACTTTTACTTAACTAAATTTTTTTTTCACGACTCGGCATTTGAATTCTTTTCAAACTAATTTTAATTTGTAGTGAAACAAACTATAATGGAACATGCATCAGTTTCGGTTCTATCATTGATGACTTTAGCATATAGCATATAGCTGTTGCCCCAAAACGATTACGGAATATGATGTTTAAAACCCGAATTTTATACAGAATTTTAAAAATTGATTGGACCAATAAATATTTCATATTCGCAGGTAAAGAGATATAAATATTTGTAGAAGAAAAACAAGTTCTGAAACTGCTTCTATATTATCCCATAATTCACTAAGTAACTAGTATTATTAAGCACAGATTCCAAAATGTTTTGCGGATCAATATACATTCATAATATACGAGGATTGTTCAAAATTCATCAACTTCTATTTTATCTCATTCAAAGTAGTCCCCCTCAGATATAATACACTTGTGCCACCGTTCTTTCTAATTCTCGAAGCAGTTCTGATATGCACTTTTTGGTATGCCTTGAACTCTCTCAGCGATTCGGTTTTTACGTCCTCAATCGTCGCAAAACGCCGTCCTTTTATGGGTCTCTTCAACCTTGGGAGCAGGAAAAAGTCGCAGGAGGCCAAACCTGGTAAATACGGTAGCTGAGGCATGATAACGGTGTTGTTTCTGGCCAAATAATCTCTCACAAGCAAAGATGAGTGAGCAGGTGCATTATCATAATGCAAAAGTCATGCATTTTTTCCCCACAATTCCGATCGTTTTTTAAATATTGCTTCACGCAAACGGCGCATAACTTCAAGGTTATACTCCTTATTTACCGTACAACCTTGTGGTAAGAACTCCTAATGCACTACGCCATGGTAATCGAAGAAAACAGTGAGCAAAACCTTGACATTTGATCGAACTTGGCGTGCTTTTTTTGGTCTTGGCTTTCCTGGACTATTCCATTGGGACGATTAGGCTTTGGTTTCGATGTCATAACGATATACCCATAATTCGTCACCAGTTATGACCCTTTTAAGCAAGTCTTGATCATCGTTGACGTTATTCAACAATTCCTGAGCGATGCTCATGCGACGTTGTTTTTGGTCAAAATTCAGCAATTTTGGAACGAACTTCATTGCCACATGCTTCATTCCAAAGTTTCCAAAAAGATTGCATAGCGTGAGCCAACCGATATGCCGACATCCTTAGCAACTTCTCTAATTGTGATTTGACGAATCGCCATAACAATTTTCTTCACTTTCTCAAAATTTTCATCGGTTGTTGATGTGCTGGGGCGTCCAGAGCGATTGTAGTCATTCACATCTTCTCGACCTTCTGTAAACATTTGTACCACTTGTAAACATTTTTTTTTTTGATTCAGAGTACTTTCACCGTATGCCACTGTCAACATTTCAAGTGTTTTTGACCACTCAACTACTTTTTTTACTCAAAATTTGATGCAACTTCTTTGATCCATTTTTTTCGATAGCAGAAAATCTTCGAACAGGCAAAGCACTTGTCTTATTTATGCCTTTCACAAACAAACTAAACATTCTGTATGGAAAAAACCGTCAACATATCTTCGAGACGAGCCTACCAACATAAAAAAAGGAAATGATAATCGAAAGTCAATGTAAGTAGCCTACGAAATTTGAAAATTCACCTTATTTTTGAACACACCTCGTATCTATTCCAATTTTGTTGAATTGATCGTTGGGAAGGTTAATTATCCATAAAACCTTTAAATACGTTTTCTGTTCTACTTAAACATGTTTCATTTTGCTTGTTAGCAGGAATCCTTACCGGAAATGCAATCAAATTCGAAAATAATTTTCATCCGCTTGAGTTTTTGGTGTCCGAATAGTGAATACGCATAATTGTGATACTGATTGCGACGAAAGAATCAAAATGGTGTTAGATGTTGTTATTATATTATACATCAAAAACGATATTGCAATAGGGTGGCGCACGAGCCGTGCTACAAACACAAAACGTAGTGACGTTTTTTTGTGTGAGCCATTGGTTTATTTTTTTATTCGGCGGGTTACTATTTAGATTTATTAAAATTAATACTTGGCATACCGAAAAGATAATTTGGATAGTGCAGCAATACCATGCTGTGCAGGGAGTTTGGCGGGTGTTTGGCGGTACTACCCCGGGTAGATGGATCCTTATGAGGTGGGTAGACACGTTTGTCGAATGTGTAAGCATCGCACGAAGACCACCTCTTAGAGATCCCTATGTTCGGTTTTAAAAAATAATCGCCGCTGTAGCATCGTAAATTCAGGCAAATTCAAGCGTTTCGACTCGAAACTTATCGGTGCAGATCGGAGTTAGCAGACGGCCATTACAACGGATAAATCATGATGACTTAAACTTGTTTCCGCACACAGTCCAAATTACAAGCAATTTAAATCCACTGGATTTGTCTACCTAGTCCTGCCATATGTTCTGTTACAAATATAAAACGCGATAAAAAAACCAATATTCATATTGTATTCAAAATTATTTCATTTATTAGAAGACAATATTGGTTATTAAAATAAAATGTATTCACTCGAAATGGCCGCCTTTTGCTTTAACACAAGCTTTGAAATGGTGTGGCCATTGGGCTATAGCCGCACGAACGATTTCCATGGAGATCGAGGACGCTGCTCTGGTTAACGCTGTTTTAAGGCTTTCCAAATTTCTGTGGGGAGTCTTGCAAGCCATATTCTCCAATTCTGACCACAAAGCATAATCCAGTGGATTGAGATCTGGACTCCCTGATGGCCAATCTTTTGCTGCTATAAAGCCAGGAATGTTGACTCTGAGCCACTCCTGCGTGGTTTTAGCTTTGTGCGCAGGAGCAGAGTCCTGTTGGAAGATCCATCTACGTCCATTGAAAAGGGTATTGGTCAACACCCTCTAACACATCTTTTTGGTAAACCTTTGCACCAGTTTTTACGCCCTTTTCACAGAAATGGAGGGATGTGACACCATGGTGGGAGACCCCCCACCAAACCATTACGGAAGAGGGATGATGGCCACGTTGAACCCTTGGAACAACTTTTTTCGCTTCCTTAGAAGCATAAATCTTGTCATTTTATTTGTTGAAAACTTCTTCCACGGTAAAAATTTTCTCATCCGTAAACAGAATGCATCTTTCCAGCCTAATTTTTTTTTAGCTGAGGAGTTAGAAGATGCCCCGTGGACCGACGATAGGCTTTCATATGCAGATCATCCCGAATCAGCCTAGACATGGATCTGGTTGATATATCCAATTCCTTGGACATGATTTTCTGCTTTCTAAGGGGATTTCTCCGAATTCTTTCACGCACTGCCTTTACTACCGCACTCGTACGGACAACGCGCGGGCGACCACTTTTTGGCCTGACTTCTACTCCAGACAATTCGCCGAAGCGAGCAATAGCACGATAAACGAACATTCTTGATATTCCGAGTGGTTTTAGCAACTCGAAAATTTGGCCAGCACTCTTTCCGCACTTATGCAACGCTATTACGCCGACTCGATTCTCTTTAACGCACAACTCCATGTTAATAGATTGCAAACTGAAACCAAACTGACTAGTATTCTTTACTAATCAGTGCATGTGTTCTGAAAAAAAAGTTAACGGTTCTATTCCCGCAAGAAGTTTTGAACGATAAGCGCTGGAAATTGTGTAACAGAACATATGGCGGGACTATGTATTCGAATGGAATTTTGCAAAAAAAAAAAAAAAAAATTGAAATGGCCGAAGAAGGTAACAACTTTATAAATAGCCGGTTTAATTCTGATGGGGCTAATTTTGATCTAAACGACTATGTAATCAAAGAAAATTGCAGTACTCCAGATATACTCCGTGAGACGGAACTGCACACAGAACGAGTCACTGTGTGGTTTGCCGTTTCATCAAGGTGAATTGTAGTGTTATATTTCTTTGAAGAAAACGGTATAACAGTAACTGCCAATGGAAAGGAACCGTTATTTACAGATGTTGAAGGAGCTTTTTTTACCCAGAACTACGCCGAAGACGAACCCGTTTCACAGCATTTGGTTCCAGCAAGATGAAGCAACTGCGCACATAATCCGAACGGTTATGCCTCCGACGAAAATTCCCAAACAAATTAATATCCAGAACCTCCACTTTCCGCTGGCCCTCCAAGGACACCTAACCTAACTGCACCGGACTTTTGTTTTACGGGGTTATGCCGAGCAAGAGGTGTACAAAACGAAGCCAAGGAATTTGATTGAATTATATCAGTCCATTAAAACAATATTAAGGAGGTCCCGACTTCAATACTTCAGGCCGTGTGTATGAACATGGAATTTATTTATATAAAATAAAATTAACTTTTCTGTACAATAAAAAAAAATAATTAATTAATGAAATACATTGATAAAAAAAGTGATTTGAATTTCATATTGTAACAAAATTGACGCACCCGAAACGAAATTAAGAACAATTTTGATTCTGATTCAATTTAATTCAAAACGGCTGTTTGATGCCAAGTTTTTTTGTCTATCAATAAACGAAACCATCTTATTCAGATGAAGAAACGATATTAGATAATACTATACTTTCGTTTCAGGACAATATCTGTGCTATTTTATTTTGATGAAGAGATGGAATCAATCTATATTTTTCATTTTGTTTTAGTTAAGAAACGAATCAATACATGAATCAGAAAAAAATTCTAATGTACTTTAAACAAACGAACAATATCAAATCAGGAACAAAATTGAATTTCCGTAAAAGACCTACTTGTAAGTATTGAAATTCGGTTTAGGATAGTATAATAAGATATTATTATTAGGATATTATATGTTTATAATTTACTCAAAGGACTGAAAACATATATTTGGTACGGCAAATATGTAAGGCGTAAAGTAAAAGATATAATTTGATCAGATGTGTTTAAGGAATTTATAAGCCGATTGAGATATGCTCGTTTGCCTTTCTGATAGACATGATAACTGATGTATATCATTCTTTATGATATGTCTTAACATTTCGATTTGTCTAACATATGGTTATCCATTTAACGCTTAAAATACGAAATACAATTTCATTTAAATGACCGTCTCTAGATTGGTTGCGGAAATGGGTCTTTTTGACATAGTTTTCGATCACTTTTTCGCACATTTCGGGCTGTATATGGGCGATAACTTGGCGAATGTTGGTTTCCAAATGTTCCAACATTTGGGGATTACTCGCCTAAATATGGTATTCGACGGAGCCTCACACAAAAAAAGTCTAACGGCGTCAAATTGCATGAGAAATGAACTTCATCGCTGAAGTTCGATTCAAAGCTTACGTTCGAATCACCACTTTTGTAGTAAGTTTTAACTATTTTTACGCGTTCTTTAGGTTTTAAACGATCCATATTCGTAAATGGCAAACCTTTCACTAAACACTAACAGCAGACAGCCTTGCCAGACCGGCAGTTTTGAAACCACTTAATGGATAACTCATATTTGGGTCTTGTATTGTAAATAGGCTATATCGTCGTCATGGTACCTCCGATAACAACGCACCGACTTTTGCAAATTCATTCTCTGCTTTTTTGTTTTGTCTATTTGTCTCTGCTTTATAGCGTTATCCCATTTGATCCAGATATACTCAAGTTTGTATTTTTAATTTAAATGGATTAAATTCGTTAAATTTTGGAATATGGTAAATTATGGAATATAAAAGTTTGATAAAACAATGTCCGGGAATGAAAATGGATTCCTTCTGGCCCTTCTGGCACTTCCTACAAAAATGTGCCGATTTTCCGAACTTCTTTTTTATGCCTGCAATTCTTAATTTGTAGATGTTAGAAACAGACATTTTTATTCACAGTATTGACTTTTAATGCCTTGTAAAATCTGAGAAAAATGTACCTGTTTTATACGTTCTTTCTGACACCTCGCACACAAAAGTCTCCTTTAACTCATATATTCTTGGTTTCACATTTTTTTAGCAATTGCACTGAATTCAGCCAAATTTCACAAACATCATGCGTTGGATGAACTTGGTTCTGAGAATGAAAATGCACCGCATTGCCATGTCCATTTGCGTACTTCCTATGCAAATTAAGCGACTTATCGACATTTAAATTTGCCCCTCTAATCCCTAACCCGGCGACTGCAGTGGTTTACATTTTTATAAGTTGCAATGATTGACAAAATGTGAAAAAATCGACCCAAATGAGTTACCAAATTTAATCTGTGCACATATTCCTCATTTCATATATTTCATTAAGCCGTGCAATATAATTTAGCTCGCATCAAGCTTTTAGTAAACTAAGTGAGTATCGATTGCTTGCCTCCCCCTTGAGATAACTCTTATATTAATAAGCCGATTTAGCCAAAATTCAAAGGTTTCTCTATTAAGTCTAAGCGGAAGATGATAAGACAGTAATAAAAAGTTTCAGTAAGCTCTCATTTTACTTTTTTTGATCTTAAATTCAGAATTTTTGGATAGGAACGTATCGATTTGTTACACCGCTTCTAAAACACCTCACACTTTTGCAACAATGGAAATGAAGTTGGATTACGATGTATGTAAACCTCACATATTTGTGCTGGATAACGTCAATCCTAATCCTAAAAAAAGCAATAAAAGATGACAGCTATAGATATGAGAAATGGAGTAACTGCAGTTCGTATATGTTCGTGAGGGATATAGAACAATGTGGGCGTGGCTGTTCAATAATATCAGGATATGTGACTTTCAGGTGGTACAATAATAAATGTAATATCGTATGTCGATATGTTATGTGTGGAAGAAACCGCTTTTGAAACTCCCATTTATTTGATAATATGGCCCACGACACTGTTGGCTGCAGTGTAGTCAATACGTAAATCCCTTATGTGAAACCCATAATTGTGAGTTGTGTTCTACTCCTACTTGTTTAGTTTTTTAGGTACTGAGAATGTGCTTAGGGTATGGTAAAAATGTATTTCATTGCAGTAGCCTCTATTTTCTCACTGAACCAAATATTTATCTATCACCTACCATTACATATGCTCGATAAATAATGACCGGTTTTATTCGGTTAACCTCTCTATGTGATTACTTTTAGTGTTGAAATTCATTCATTCGGTAATTTGGTCAGGTTTTTCGAGATAACTGAAAATCTAGTTTTCGGAACAATAATCAGTAAACCAGATTTCTATAAAATCCGAATATTTGAGTACACCAATCCTTATTAATGATTACGAGACTAGAGAACTTTTGACATACTCGTAGATGTGAAATTATATCAATCGTAGAAATTACTGATAGCATCATGGCTAATCGGATACTTATAACATTTTCGGTAGGTATATAAATTATATATAAGTATATATATACTTAAAGTAGTATAAAGTACATATATACTTAAAAATGTAGTGGATATAAACCGTCATTCAGTTTCCCTGCTATGATATTAGCGAAGGAAATGGTCTTGTGTTTTGGTAAAAAATAAGCTCAGAGTTTCACTACAGATTTTCAAGAGGTTGGACATTTCTGTTCCCGTTTGTTAAGGAAGCTGTTGTTTAAAGCCTTAAGATTGTTAACTGCGATTGCATCATGCTTTGATATTTTTGTTTTGTTATTACAATCTTTCATACATTTGACCGCACGTGTGGTCACTTACGTACTATTTTCCTTCAAAAATGTTCTAAATGTTTACTTTAATCTTATGTACAGATTTACTTAGTACTTCGTTTCATCCAATAATTTATTTAAAATCATTCCTTTTTCTTTTTCCATTTACTGAATGCTACTCACTATTCACTGAAAAGGGATATTTCCACTACCTAACCAGCCACATATATCGTATAGCCAATACGGACAAGGCTTCTGCCACCGTCAATGGTTTAATGGTTAATAGTTCTTTTGTTAAAAGTCAATGAATATTTTATACAATTCAGTATTTTTTCATTCAGTTCCCCTACGATGTTGCAAAGGTTTGTATGTATTTTACAGCTGATGAGGGGGAAAAAACATCTTGAAACTCTATCGTTAAATTTATTTTATTTTATAGTTATCAGGTTTAAAAGTTCCACAAAAAGGTGTTACATCTACTCCACCTTCCATTTACGTTCTTCCGTCCTTTTTGCATTGAAAACTTTTCTAGAAGGATGTGTGGACTGGTAAGTGGGATAGATGGTAGAAACCACTTAATAAAATTGCTTTTAAATGTGAAATTGTTCTTTAATTTAGAGAAAATAAAAAGGACTTTATTGACTTTATCTTTTCGGGTGATTTCGTCACCATTAAATAGATCAATCACATGCCTTCCTATGCCAAGCATTGTAACCCAAAAATCGTTGTTGTCCATTTTTAGTAATTACGAAATGTCGGTGGTCAAACATATATGGACCCTTTGTCAGTTTAAGGTAAATGACTACAACTCTAATCCGTCGCTGTGATGACACTCCCATACCCAGTCGTATGAAGTGTTAGTGGAGTGACAGTTGCCTTACACAAAACATTGGATCTTAATGTTTAGGCAGATTTGGTTCCGGGTACGAAAAATGTGAACCTAAGTTTCAAAAATTTTATTTCAAATTATAATTTTGGGCAGAAATATCTCTCAAAATGAAATTTATGCTATATAAAAAACTTACAAAACTACAACATATCATGCCTTCCGCAATTTAATGTGAGTATGTGGGTATTTTAAAATGAGAAGATTGATTTTCTTTACAGTAGTATAGAAATTTCGGGTTAACTAACTTACACTTTCACCTATAATTTTGCGTTGGTGCAAAATTGAGAGGGTTGCCAGAACGGAGGTGGTGAATCGCCACATTCTTTAACCAATTCTCTGTCATTTTCTTTGGCAGAACTAAGTTTCTTAAATGCCTGATGTGTTGTAAGTTATACTGAATTTAGGGCAATTGAATGAAAGATAAGAATCTATCAAAATGTGAGCTGAATTAAGTAATTTGCACGAGAGATACCAAAGGGGATGTCATTACCAGTTGGCTCTTTCAAATTTTGCGAAGCATTAAGTAACTGCTGACTACGAATTAGCGATTACAGCGGATATACTTCAATTTTGGTAAATCGGCCAATTTGAATAGAAGAGACTAGAAGGGGTGTGGCAATCCTTTACGTTTTCATTCCCAGAAGTTTCCTCACCAAACGCGTAACGTGTGCAAAATTTGACTGAATTCAGTACAACTATTAGAAAGATATGAAGCTAAGAATGTCTGAGCTAAATCGGTAATTTGCGTGGGAAGTACCAGAAGGGATGTGGTAATCCCCTTCGTTTTTATTTCCAGAACTTACTTCATCAAACGTATTTGTACCAAATTTGACTGGATGCAGAATAACCAACCAGCAGCTAAAAATATATGGGTCATAAAGGTAATTTGTATGGGTGGTACCAGAAGGACCAGTTTTTCTCATGGCTTACAGATAATTCTAAATCAATATATTAAAGAAGATTGTTGGCTAATCAGCCTTCCGATTAGAAATAACAGAGGAAGTATTAAATTTCGAAAAATCGGCGTATTTGTATGGGATGCACCAGAAGGAGGGTGGTAATGATTTTCATTTGCATCATTAGACGCTACTTTTAGAAACGCTTTGCCATGCAACAGATATGAATCTAAGAACATATAAGTTGTTTGGCCCACTTGTGTGGGAAGTATCAGAAGCATAGTGACTAATCGATAGATTTCTTAGGATTTCAATTTCAACAATAGGCTGTGCCAAGTTTTAAGAGTAACGGCAGTTGTCGTATCTACCATCGACTTAAAAAGTCAAAAAATATGTTTGGTAAAAAAAAAAAATCGTTGCCTTAACCACTTTTTTCTGGGTGTTACATTTTTGGAAATACCATATAACAAATAACTTCATTTCTCTGGGTGAAGGTATACAAATTGATATAATTTGATTGGTTAATATCAATACGATAGGGATATACTACATTTGATATTCCATTTATTGCAGTTCATCTGAGACCCTACGAAGTATATAAATTCTTTAAAAAATTGCCGGAAACTGGTTAACAAAACTCAAAATGTTTGTTGTTCTAAATAAATACATTTGTGCCAAAGAATAATTCAATCTTCCAAACCTTTCCCAAATGTATTTTCCGGAAAATATTAGGTGCGCAACTAAGTCTCTGCAGTTTGTCAATAGATGGCGCCAGCTGTAAGTCCTAGTCGATTCTATCATAACAACTTGTCCTTTGCTTTAAAGACGGCGATTTTGATGTTGATGATCGTTCACGTGAAGGAAGACGAAAAACCTTCGATGGCACCGAATTGTCGGCATTGCTTGATGGGGATCCATGCCAACTGCAAGTAGTATTAAGAGTTACCCGCCAAGCCATTTCCCAGTGATTGGGAATGATTCAAAAGCAAGGAACTTTGGTACCCTGAGTTGAACTCAAGGGCCGCTGAGCGTTGTTTTTTTCGCCTGTAAACAACTGCTTCAGCGGCATAAAAGGAGGGGTTTTCTTCATCATATTGTAACGGGTGGTGAAAAATGGATTCATTACAGCAATCCAAAGAAAAGGAAGTCATGGCTGCTACCCGGTCACGCTTCTACGTCGACGCCTCGTCACGCTGCGAGGGTTATGCTCGGTGTTATATATTACGAGCTTTTGAAACCAAGCGAACCCATCCCTGTGGATTGGTATCGACTTCAATTAATGCGATTGAGACGAGCTGTGAGCGAGAAATGCACACAGTATGCGGAGAGACACGAAAAAGTGAGTCTTCAGCATCACAACGCTCGGCCTCACGTGGCCAAGCCCTGAAATGGGAGGTCTTACCTCATTCTCCATATTTTTTAGATTTTGCGCCATCCGATTATCACTTGTTCCGTTCGATGGCATATGGTCTGGCTGACCAGCAGTTCCGCTCATATGATGACATTAATGAATGTCTAGATTCATGGATAGCCACAAAAGATGAATAGTTTTACCGTGACGGAATTCGAGCTTTGCCAGAAAGATG
Organism: Philornis downsi; assembly: GCA_019455685.1. Lineage (NCBI taxonomy): Eukaryota > Metazoa > Arthropoda > Insecta > Diptera > Muscidae > Philornis > Philornis downsi. Next base: position 389,606 of record JAHXMU010000804.1, read on the forward strand.
GGAAAAAGTAGCAGCTACCGATGGGCAATACTTTTAATGAATCATTTGTAAACATCTTTTCATTATAAAGTTGCATTTTTATAAAAAACAGCGGCAACTTGGTTGCGCACCTAAATGATTCTCAGTCACCATTTCATTCACTTCCGCGATCTTCATAGATGTTCAGTCACGTGCACGAGCTTTTGATAAAATCAATTCGTTGTAGGTCTTCAGCTATTCGGCATACGAAATTTCATTTGCAATATTAAATTTGTTAAATTCTAAATAATAAAATTAATTCTCTATAAATACAATAAATTCTAAATTCTAAATAATAAATTGTAATAAATTCTTTGCTCGCTGTCTGTACAAATTAACAGATATTCCGAAATTCGATTTTGTATCTGTAGCTTATAAGTCGTAGGTTGCAGTAACCAACACTTAATAACAATAATAACATTTAAAAATATATTCGACAAGGCGACCCGAAATATGCTGTTTTCAAAGTGGGATGGAAATATATTCTATTATATGCTGGTATGCATAATATCCAGCTCCCTGTCTAAAATGCGAGTATATGATTGGGATTAAATTATTAATAAAACGATTTTTCTATTCAGCTCTTTTCTGACGTAAAGCAGTTTCTGTCGATAGCTTATTGTTATAATTTTTTTTTTTATTTTACAAATTATAAATATTTATTATCAATAGTTTACGAGATATGGTCTTTTAAATCTTTTTGCAGTATGGATGGGCCTAAGTTTTTTTTTGCGGAGTTACAAGGAGGAAATTACATTTCGGAAAATCGGTCAATTTATATGGGAGGTACCAGCAGAAGTGAGTCGATATAGTCGATTTACAATTCCAGGCTACAATCTGGGAAAATATTAGGCTGCCCTAAGTTTCAAGAACTTCCATAAAGACGGTCCTTATCTTGCCGTCGGCTGGAAATCGCTCAACCGACTTAAAAAGTCATGAAACGCATTTGGTCAACTTGGTACTGTAAAGGCTTCGTTCTGAGTGTTATAAATACAGGGTGTCCATCGAAAATGTATACTACTGTGTTTGTTTATAATCTTTGATTAAATGAAAGAGAATGGATCTTATATTGATTAATGTTTTATTTAATGTCGGCAATTATGTATGGAATACAATATTATATAAATATCCGCCTCTGTTAGCCTCACAAATGCGAGCCCTTTTGAGCACATTTTTCATTACATTCTCACACATTTCACGCGGTATTTCATTAATTTCATCACGAATATTTGGTTTGAGTTGCTCAAGCGTTTTTGGTTTGTTCGCATAAACCTTGCTTTTCAGATATTCCCACAAAAAGAAGTCTGGAGCGTGGAGGCCAATCAATACCACCATTTCTTGGAATAACTTGTCGTGGAAAGAGGTCTCGCAGTAATTCCATTATAATCCTGGCTGTATGCGATGTGGTACCATATGTTAATCAAGCCAAAAGCATGCAGTTGTGGCGTTAAAAAGTTTTCAATGACTAATTTTTACCAAAATGGCGGCAAAAACAAGGTTGTATACCTTCCCGATGCACACCTACAGGACGCCACTACACTCATTTTTTCAACAGGGCGTGAAGGTAATTCAAGAAATCTACAGTGACCGAATTTTAAACGATGATTTATTACTTTGGGAACGTAAACAATTTGGTGGAAACTATGAACGTTCCGGTAGGACTCGACGCCAACCCATAAAGCCAGAGATTTATGGATCTAGAGATTTTTTTACTAGGAAAAGTTCCAAGTTCAATTTTTTCACAACATTGACCACCACGATTCTCGGACTTGATCACAATGGATATTCCCATATGGACCATTCTGGAGACCAAAGTATAATTTAAAAAATTTCAGGTGCTCAAACTGCTCTTCGCCGAGAATGGAATACAACAGGCCACATTCGCGCAACGTGTAAGACGTTCCCGGACAAACTCGATGCTATATCGAACAATAACAAATTTTTCTTTAAAATTGCAAAGCTGCTACGATGTACTGAAGTTTTTAAATAAATGAAGAAAAAAAAATACAAATTGTGACTTTGTGCTATATTTTAGTAATATTGAATTAGCACATATAAGCCTACATTTGAAAAACTGTAACTTTTATTATTTCGTTACTAAGCGGTCATTATTTACATACATTTTCCAAAAGTCAGTACCGCTCATATATTGTAGAGTATTGTTATTTAATATTATCAACATATATTCTGTGCACTGTTTATTGTTTATTAGAGAAAACAATGAGTTCGTTATATTCTTGATGCGGTTGTGCTGAAATGACGATGTGAAATTGGCGAGATTAAGTTACATTTCTGTGATACTATAGATTATTTATCAAAACTGTTCTTTTTTCTATTTTGTTGAGAAAATTGCCTAGTTATTGTGTTGTTTCCTGTACAATCATATTTAACTCGGTTACACACGCTTGGCCAATAACGAGAAGGTAAACTTCAACCATTTTACGTGCTGGTATTTTGTTGCCGTATTCATATTTGCCATTTAAAAAGGCCAATATACAAAAAGCTCACGTTTAATGCCTTGAGGCTCGAATGCTTACCAGCATTTGTGTATCATATGTGGCCAATGAATTGTTTGAGTCACAATAAAAAAGGTTTCGGAAAAAACCGATTTTAACTTTAGTTATAGAAAAATCGGTTATGTCAGGTCTTAACTGTGATCACAGGATAAACAATATTTCACACACAATATTTCACACAGCGAAAACAGAGCCTTTAAAAATTGTATAACAACTAGTTGTTGGTATTTAAAAATGGTGGAAATTGGGATCGACACCAGTGAATTAAATGTAAGGCTGTCGTTAAGGGGTTGTTACGCTCTTGTGATAACTTTTCAGCGCTCTTGAAGCAGTACTCACGATGTAATGAGAATTTAATTATAAGCTAAACAATTGACAAATTGCATTGAATTTACAACAAAATGTTTGAAAAGCTTAAAATTATCGGCACCACAATTATTTTTATCATTTGATGCGGCAAAAATTTAAGACCCATACAAAAGGAAAAGGGAGAGAACATTTCTTCACCAAATGTGTTCCATACATTTCAAACCGATCGAACAACCTCCGTCTATGTGACTGACAAGTTGATAATCGCGATAAATTCTTAAAACTTAGCATAGTCAAATATTTTTCCATTCCTTCTGACATTTCCAATTGACATATTTTTGGAAATTTTATTTTCCCCCTGTAACCCCCGATATGCAGATTGCAGCGATTTGAGTTTGTGTAGTTGAGAAAAACTCACAAAATTTGGAGATAAAACCGAAATCGATGAATAAATAAAAAGTGCTTTTGAGAAAACTTAAAATTCACTATTTTTTTTGAACACACCTTTTAATTACTTAGTATTGCTGTAAACAAATGCTGTTGAAACGGATACGTTTTCCGCGCACTTCTGGGTAAAAAAACTCCTTCAACATCTTTAAATAACGGTTATTACGTTTTGTGTTTGTAGTACGATTCGTGCGCTATCCTGTTTTTACTGATCGTAGTAGTTCCTATTCATATCACACCAATTCGCAAATTCCTTATCATAGTATACACTTTTCCCGTAGCTGGGACCATTGTAAAATATCTAAATAAACGTTTTTCCAAAAATACACCTGAAAGCGTTTACTTAGGTTAGTATTTATAAGCATATGGTCAGAAAAATATCAGAATTTGCCAATATACTCAGACTCAGCCAATGCTCTGGTCTTTCAACATATATATTGAATCTCTATATATAGAGGCATCGCATAGTTTACACCAACACGTTATGATATTTATGGACAGAAACTTCTCAGGCGCGTCGTTTGCGATCGATTATTTTTTAATTGTTATACATTTTGTTACTCTAATATTTAAGACCGCAATTTGGTTTACTTCTTTAGCATTAATGGACGATGTCTTCTTTGCTTTGACAAGCCTCTTAGGATACAATACATAAATTGAGCCGTTTACCAAAATTCAATCTAAGTAAATAACTTTAGAAAGTCATCAACTTGCTTCTATATTGTGCTATAATTCATAGCATTTTTGGATAAAATTGTAGTGATTTATGATCATTCGTTTTGACATCCCTCATATTTTACATTTACGCAGAAGGACGCCGGGAGAAAGTTTACGTAAGTCAGTTCACCTCACTAAAATTTCAGTGCTGGTTTTAATTGATCATAGATATTAATTTTGTGTTACGTGTTAAGATATTTCAAAATATTACATAGAATATCAAAGTTACCCGCACGATAATTTTGATTATAGTTTACAGTTTCTTTGTGAAAACGCTGCTTCTTTAATATTATTATTACTTATTAGAATACAAAATACGTAAACCATATTTATCCCGACGGTGTTTTGATGGTATTGATAATGAGTCATGGTTGATATTGAATCTTTGACAAATCTTTTTGGATAAAAATTATAAATTAAAAATATAACTTAACCCGTTTTTGAATTTATTGTCGATCTTTAATGTAATGTCATTTGGTCCTTTATTCGATTCAAGATTATGTTTCTGCAATTATTTATCGGTTTTTCGATTTCAATTTCCGCCTCTGGATTGGTTGCGGCAGTGAATCTTTTTGTGGTAGTTTTCGACTATTTCTTTCGCACATTTCGGGCGGTACGTTTGGGGGTTAATTGCGCAAACACAGTCTTCGACGTAGCCCTTAAAAAAAGTCAAACGGAGTTAAATCGCATAATCTTCGTGGCCAATTGGAATCACCAAAACGTGAAATTACGCTTTCTGGAAACTTCTCATGCAATAAAGCCAAAATCGATCGTGCTGAACCGCATTTGAATCACTACTTTTGTAGTAAGTTTTAACTATTTTTACGCGTTCATTGGTTGTTAAGCGATCCATACTCGTAAATGGCAAAACTTTCACTAAATAAATGACATTTCAGATGACAGATATTTAACAGATGACATCCTTGATAGACAGGCAGTTTTCAAACCACTAAATATATTATTGCTAATAGACAGTATTATTCAAAAAATAAAATAACTTTTCACAAAAACAAAACCGGTTTCGTGTACCGTTTCGTAAAATCTCTAACATGAACACAATCCTGTGCCGTAAAAGAACTACCTCTGACGAAAAACTTTTCAGCTGGCCTCAGCATGGGGTTAATGGAAGGGAAAAAACCAAACGAAACATTTTTTAGCAATTTATTTAGCAATTTTCGTTGCTGTTGGTCGGGCTGTATTCGGTGTGTACATTTGGTCTTTTTCCTATTAACTTGTATTTCTGTCTAAATTTTTACAAATAGGTTTTTGTATTTAGCCTTTAGACCGAGGCTGTTTTTTAACACCCTCAACCTTTGGCCTAATTCACACATTGGGCTGCCGTGGTTACATGCACATGTATACATACATATCGACATAGAAACAACGCGTTAGTTACTCACATATGATGGAATACACTTCACATCGCATGTGTTCAACGCGTAACGACTATGAGAGACTGCAGTTGGCATATTGTTGCCATTACATGTGATATCCCACGATTGGGTTATGTTTGCATAGGACGAAACACAACTGTGTTCATGGGTATACGAGTATGTATGAATTTTTAGTTTCTCTTGCCAAGTTGCTGCATTAATTGGTTACTGAAATCAAACATCAAGTATCGTTGTAAACTAATCCTACGGGTTTATATATACCTATATATATCATATATATAGGGTGATTTTTTAAGACTTAAGTTTTTCAGGTTGGCAGCACTGGATGGTAATGGTGTCCAAACGTCATCTGTCAAAGTGAAAAGTGTACAGCATACTCTGCCATTTCATCATGGACTAACGTATGACCTACCACAACGTCTAATTTTTGGTGAATGGGCTTTACAAAAGCTCAATGAAAATCCGCTGTTTTATCGAAAAATTATGTTCAGCGATGAGGCTCATTGCTTGCTGAACGGATACGTACACAAGCAAAACTGTCGCATTTGGAGTGATGAACAGGCACATGCCATACGTTACCAATGCATCCCGAAAAAACGACAGTCTGGTGTGGTTTATGGGCTGGTGGCATCATCGATCCATTTTTCTTCAAAGACGACCGTGGAAGAAACGTAACTGGGTTAAACTTGGTTGACATGTGGTTTCATCAGGATGGTGCAACATGCCACACTGCTAGTGAAACAATGGATATGTTGAGGAATGAATTTGGTGAGCAGCTTATCTCTCGATTTGGCCCTGTGAGATCTTGCGATTTAACGCCTGTTGATTATTTCTTGTGGGGTTATGTCAAGTCGTTAGTCTATGTGAACAAGCAGAAAACTATTGAAGCCTTACAGCCTTGTGGAACACAGGCCGAAATGCTCGAAAAAGTGACGAAAAATTGGACCTTTCGAATGGACATTTTGAGACGGAGCCGCGGACAACATTTACATGAAATTATCTTTAAAAATTAAATGGCAAAGACCAATTTATCGATTCCAATAAAAAAATTTTAACATATGATGCAAATTTGAGTGTTTTATTCGAAAAAACCACGATTAAAAAATCACCCTATATTTTACTTGGTACGGAATTATATAAGGTCTAATGTTATGTACAATAAATGCTAGGCATTTCGGCAAGTTATTGCTATATTGAAGACAACAAAAGTTTATGCCGATGATAACGAATTGTTAAACCACAGAACTCTCAAACTCAAACCACTCAAATAAGAAAATTTCTTGACTACTTAGCGTTTCTATAATCAATTTTGGTTGGGTTCTTTTCGACCCACCCACAAAATGAACATACTTTCACATATAAACGAAAGCAAAACAGAAGGTTACTGCATAAAGTAATCCTTACATAGTTTGTGTTCGGCAGACAGCACTTTTCATTTACCAAGAAACCAGGAAAATTATTGAATTTCTAAGGAAAATAAATTTTTTCTTCACGATTTTAAGATACGATGTGAAACAGTATATGAAATAAAGCCAGATTTCTGAAATATTATATTTTTTTTGTAAATTTTAACTAGGGAATTACAGTACATGTAATTTGATACGGGAAAAAGTTACCATTCAGAGGACTTTTTAAGTCCATCGAGCGATGTCCGTCTGTCTGACTAACTGACTGGTGGACACGACAACTGCCGTAAACCTTCAGTTTAAAATGTTAATCGCCAATACTATATTCAGAATGTTTCGCATTTACGCGAACTGTTTGACGTTGGTCAATTGGAGTTTGATGTAAGTAATGTCTTTGAGGCTATGCAATCTTTAGATGGGTCTAAGTGTGCTGGCTGTGATAATCCTCTACCGTTATTCTTGAGAGAATGTGCAACGGCTCTTTCGATAGGGCTTGTTGTCCTGTTGTCAAGTTATCAGCTGTACCAAAATTGGTAGATAAGTTGGTTAATAATAAATTATTCTCTATTATAAAAAAAGCATAAATACACATCAACACGGCCATTTTTTGTAACTATTGAATTACTGCTTTGGAAAGTGGGATTCAGACGGATGACTTACTTGAATAATCCCCCCAATCATTTGACAATAATGACTATTATTTGAAGTACACTTCACATAACTGTTCAGTTTGTACTTTTTTGTTTCTCCTGCTCTCTCTTTTCTTTTAAATGAGTGAAAAATGAGTTCTTTTTTGGTCCATTTGAATGGCACCCCTCACATGGTAATCAGTTTAAATGTGAAACTCTTTTGCAGATCATCATAAATCAGATCAGATTACAGTAATTGTGTATAATTAAATACAAAACAATCGATTTTAAATAAAATGGGCCGAGCTAAATCTTTGAATGTTGAGGAAAGATCCAAAATTAAAACCTATAAGGAATATTGAGTTTCTATCAAATAGCCAGAAAAACTAATAGAAGTCGCAAAGTTATATCGACACATTTGCGTAACACCGAAGGCTATGGAAATAATATGAAAGGTCGAACAGCAAGTGCTATTACAGTCCCTGACAAGAGGACAATTCTGAGATATGCCTCAAATTCTCACGACTCTGCTGCCAAAATCAAGGAAAAAGGTGGCGTAAGTACAAGTGTATCAACGGTAAAAAATGTTATTTTCAAAGCAGCGCAGCAAGTACTTGGGACTTAAAAAGAAACCACCGCTAGACAATCTCCGTAAGGAACGTCACCTTAATTTTTGTCGTACGACTATAACGTGGAGTAGAGAGTGAAATAGAATTATATTTACCGACGAAAAAAAAAATCAATTTAGAGGGTCCTGATGGATGCTACTTCCACAATCTTCGAAAAGAGCAACACCTATTCAACTGACTACACATCCGGGAAGATGGAGTTATTGTATGGGGTGCGATCTCTTATTATGGCATAATAGAGCTCCAAATTCTGTCTGCAAAAATGAAAGGGACTTCATACAAAACCGTGCTGGAAAAAGCTTTTCCTGAAGTTAAAAAGGTTTTCGGAGACTTGAAATGGAAATTCCAGTATGACAACGCGCCAATCCACCCAGCAAGAGTAGTCAAATCATGGGTTGAAAGCCAAAACGTTGAGGTTATGAACTGGCTGCCTTATTCTCTAGACTTAAACGTTATTGAAAACGTCTGGGGATGGTTAGTACGCAAGGTATACGAATCAGGCAAGCAATATTCAAGCAAAAGTGAACTCATTAATGGAATTGAACAGGCCTGGTCGTGTATTTCCCTGGACCTAATCAAAAAACTGTATGATTCTTTACCGAACAGAATATATGAATGTATTCTCAGCCAGGGCGGAAGCACCCACTACTAAATTTTACTTAAAATACTTATTTTTGAATTAGATAAGCAAATAATAATAGCTTTAATTTAGAATTAATGTTTTCGTGTATAATCTAATGTTTGTAAGGTGAGCAATTCAAATGAACCAAAAACTGAAATTGAATTTTGACTTTTTTTTGAGTTTAATGTGATTTAATAAAATGAAAGAAAATTTATGTAACAGGCTAACAGCCAATACGTTAAATGTGATTTATAAAAGCAGAACCAGTTCGTCATAATTATTATTTTGGAAAAAATTGAGCTTAGAAAAATATTCAAAGGGGGTGCTATTCAAGTGTGCTCCAATATATAAAGATTTTGTTAAAGCATTTGATAAAACTAATCACGATGTGTTAATTTATAAACGGAAAATTGTAGGTTTTCATTCAAATATGTTGAGTTGGTTAAAGTTTTTTTTGCCACAAAGAATACAATTTGTAAAAATTTGTAACTGTACTTCAGAAACAAATGCAAAATCAGGTGTACCACAATTTTATTTTTATTATTTATTAATGATATTTCCTCGGTGTTTTAATTTTGTAATATCTTGTTATATGCTGACAATTTAAAATTATATTCTATTGTTCAAAATCCAAATGATTGCGGGTTGTTTCAGAATGATATTAATAGTTTTTTGCGTTGGTATTTTTATAATGGTATGGAATTTTGCTAAGTGTAAAATTTTAACAATTACCCATATTAAATAATTACAATTATTATAATAATATATTTGATAGAGAAATGGTAATGAAGACCTTTGGAGTTTATATTGACTTATAACGTTCATTTATTCCACATTTAGAATACACAGTAAGCAAAGCAAATTCTAAACTAGTAGGATTGTTGAAAAGAAATGCTAGAGACCTTAATGGGTGAATAGATCACATTAAGGATATTATACTTTGCATTTGTGCGAACACAACTGGAATATTGCGATATTATATGGAATCCGAGTTACGACGCACATAAATGCAAAATTTAAAGAGTTCAAAGAAGATTTACAACGTTTGCCTTACGAAATTTATATGGTTCATTTAACATGCCCGAGTACAAAATTCGTTGACTATATTGTGTTAGAATTGGGATAATTATACGTAGTTGTAGTAAGGACTCAGCCCAATAGGTTGAAATGAATAAATAAAATGAAATGAAAACTTGGTATAGCTTAATGTTTCGCCACATCGTAGCCTGATATTGTAAATGGGCTCTTCTCATTCCGTATCTAATATATAAACTGATTAAAATTTCGAAATTTAAATTTTCCCTATAACTCGAAATTCTTAACCGTAGCAAGACCCGCACATTCTTTTTGCTACACCCAATTCACATACATTTGTAAATTTTTAGAAACTCAATCTTTACTTTGCAGTTTCTAATTAATACGAGCCATAACCTAATTTTTGATAGCTTCCATTTGAATGATCGATTTAGCTCATGTGTACTTAGGTCCATATCTTTCAATAAGTTGTACTGAATTTAGTAAAATTTGGCACATGTAATGCGCTTAACCGACAGTGGCGTAATGATTAGTGCTCACGCATACAGCCATCTATCACTATTTGAGTGGCGGCCACCTACATGTTCCCAAGAAACACGTTCGGTATCATCGTTAACCTGTAGGTGCCGTTGATTGAGTCTTAAAATAGAATGCGTGTAAGCACACTGAATGTGAGAGGCTCTCTCATGTCTCATTCATGAGATGCAAAGGAATTTGTTTTTTACGTGCTTGATATAGTTAATTCTTAAAAATAGTCGGCATTGGCACACCCCTTCTTAGCAACTCCCATAGAAAATGGACCGATTTATTGAAATTTACTTATTCCCATGTAATCCGTAACTCATAAATTCTATTCGCTGAGTTCATATACTGAAATATCACGAGGTACTTCTCATATAAGTTACCTAATTTAAACCACATATCCCAGGTTCACATTTGCCTTTAACTAAATTCAACATGGCTTTGAATGTTACCGATGCTTTGTAAACAAATGAATATGGACTGCTTAACTACGACCTTACAAGACATACAAATTGATCGATTTTAGAAAAATCTACTGCTTCCCTATAATTTCGTAGCAAAAGACTTTGATAGGTAATAATCTTGCCACTTTTATTGTGCGTTAATTCAGAACATTGTTTGATAAGAACCCAGTGATTTGTCGCATCCATTCTAGCTCCCTGTATGTACATCTTTGAGACAAAGTAAAAAGAGGTATACTGAGTGGAATGTACCTACATATAAATAATTTAGAGCCTCCACTTCCTTAATATTTTAGCCTACACAACATGTGGTACTAGTTATATTGGTTTGGTTACACTGATCGACTCAGAACCACTTTCTAATTCTGTTCATCTGGTCATTCATATATCTGTCTGTTTACGTAGGCACGGTACATGGTATCAGTTTTGATTTCCCGAGTGTCCGTCGGGAAGGTATTATACTTTGTTTATAATTTTTGATTAAATGAAAGAGAATGGATCTTATATTGATAAATGTTTTATTTAATGTTGGCAATTATGTATGGAATACAATATCAGATAAATGTCCGCCTCTGTTAGCCTCATAAATGCGAGTTTTTGAGCACATCTTTCATTACATTCTCACACATTTCATGCGGTATTTCATTAATTTCATCACGAATATTTTGTTTGAGTTGTTCAAGCGTTTCTGGTTTGTTTGCATAAACATTGCTTTTCAGATATCCCCACAAAAAGAAGTCCGGAGCAGTCAAATCAGGTGACTGTGGAGGTCAATCAATATCACCATTTCTTGAAATAACTTGTTGTGTTAAGAGGTCTCGCAGTAGTTCCATTGTAATCCTGGCTGTATGCGATATGGCACAGTCTAGTTGATACCACATGTTAATCAAGCCCAAAGCATGCAGTTGCGGCGTTAAACATTTTTCAATCATATCACGATATTGCTTCCCATTGACAGTTACCATTACGCCGTTTTCAGTTGCAAAGAAGTGAGGTCCAATGATTTCTCCTGATAAAATTTCACACCACACACTTTTAATGGATGCAAAGGTGACTGATGAATTGAGGGTTTTCTATTGTCCAGCACCTACTGTTCTGTCTATTCACATATCCATTCAAATGAAAATGTGCCTCGTCACTCATTATGATTTTTTATGAAAATCGGGGTTGTCATGGGCGAGCTGTAATATCCTATTGGTATATGTACGGCGGCATAAATGGTCTTGTGGACTGTGGCTCTTGTGTCATCTGAATCTTAAATGGAAGCAAATGCAAATCCTTGTGTAAAATTGTGGCCAAAGTTGTTCTTTGAACATAGTTTTCAACACTTACTTGAGCAGCAGTAATGTTTTCAGCCGATCTTGCAGTACGTTGTGGTCCATGCTTGGCCCTATCAGCTACAGACCCTCTTGTTCGAAATCATTTAATACACGATAAATAGCGCGTCTTGTTGGCACGTTGTTTCTCTTAAAAATCTCGCGTAATTTCCTCATCGTCACAGTAATCGATGATTAAAACCCGTTGGTTTATCGAATATTTTTCCATAATAAATTTGCCATGTCTCTAGTTCCCGACTGCCAAATATGAAATGTCAAGACTAATGTTCACCAAAATGGCGGCAAAGTAGTATACCTTCCCGACGGACACCCTGTATATTAATACCATTAGTATGGTAGGAAGAAGGGGCCCGATTTTGCCGAATATTACCAAGCATTTTAGAACAATACACTACGTTCCTACTGTTTGCAGTCAAATTGTGTGGTAGATATTAGTAGGGATAATAGCCCATTTGCAATGGGCTGTCTGGCAAAATGTCAGACTATGTCAAATTTTAAGAAGTTTCATACAGATTTTTGTCTGTTATCTACCAGCCAGACAGGCAGACGAACGTCGCTTAATCTTAGAAATTCATGAAAGATATTTGATCGAAGTTATTTAATACTTTAAATGCTTCCTCTTAGGTGATGTAACTTTGCGTATCACATGTTATATACCCTCATTGCTTTGGCTGAATTTATAAAAAATAAACTTCGTAAAAACTATGCGGGCTCCAGAAATGAATAACTGATCTGTTATTTGTTTGTGGTACCGAGAAACACTATGCATTAACAATTTGGTATTCGTCATCGTCTTGATAGGAAAAGTAGAAAGCCGTCTGCTATTTTTTATTTTCTAAATGTTTTCACGGCGTTGTGCAAGGATCGGCAACGGATGTACTTTTAAAAGAATTCTATAATTTTGTCAATTTTATAATTTTGTCAATTTTATAATTTGGTCAATTTTATAACATGGTTAATTTTGTTTTTTTCATGGTATTGTACAAAAAGAAAATCAGTTTTTAAGGAAAATGTGTTATTGTTCGGTGTATCTTTTTTCAAGTCTATTTGGGAAAGCTTTACACGCTGCACGCAAGTGAGCTGATGGTGTTTTGTCCCATTGTTGCCTAAGAGCAATTTCCAACCAGTTGAATGTCTAAAAATGTTTTTAGTTATTGATTTGGCCTCCAGAATGGACCATGTGGTAAAGTCTATTGTGTTTAAGTTCAGAAAATATATAGGCCATTGTTGCCAAATGGTTTCTACTGAATTATTTTGTTGACTTTTCCGTTTCAATCTTCTCTTTTCAATGAAAACAAGTGGTAAACGTCCTGTCACTGATGCCAGGCACTTGCCTTCGCAGAGCAATTCGTTTGCCTAAATTGCGTTTTGATTTGTATTCTAATCACATGACAGATTTGTATGCGCTGTTGCTGAATCGAAAACATTTTTTCATCAGAAAATATCAAATTTTCATGCTCGTTGTTTTAGATGTTCACTGGAATCGTATTTGTCAGTGGTAAAGTATGAGTTTATAAATGAAACTTAGTTTTGCCAATAATTTTTCTAACAACTGCTAAATAGATAAGATATAACAGTCGCATTTTTTTACCGTGCTTCACTAGAATCCATGTGTCTTATACGAAAATTAGTATACCTTCCCATTAAGCACTAATAACTGTTTCCATTTCTCTTCGCATGCATTGTTAGAAATGACAAATTAAAAATAGTTGCCAACCATATAATGTTCATGTTCGCAGGTGTTCCATTTTAACCAATAAATTTGCTATGCAAGAAGCAAGACCGTAGTGAGAGGCATGAAGATGAAAATAGTTGTATATTTTTAAATTGAAAAATTTCATACTATATAATATTTATTAAATATAAGCATCTCAAGTGACCGCAACATAGCCCGACCATCCTTTTGTAAATGAAACACGTTCAGTATTCCATTTAAAAATATAATATAATTTTTCACTTGTTCCTGATAACTAACGAAATTTGTATTGCTGCGGACACATCGAATGTCAAAAAATAAATAAATTTGTTAAATGTTTTCACATAAACAAGTTCAATTCGGAAAAGGCTTTTGCGAAAAATACTGATGTGAAAAAAATGAAGTAGCATCACATTTGTGGAACTTTCATATCGCATTAAATAGTCGTTTGCAAAAATGTTAACAAAACTTTTTTGCTTTACGAGCACTTCGCGAATGTGCTGGCGAATTATATTTTATGTTTTTGTCAAATGGTACATATGGGTGACTCCATTGTTTGAGGTTTTGAAAATGTGACTATTTGGTATTAGTTGTCTAGAAAAGGTAGAAATTTTATGTAAACAAAGGATTGTGCCAAAATAAAAGAAAACTGTACATATAGTCTAAGATTGGGAAGAATAAAAGCTAGGTAAAAAAAAGGTTTCGTTGATTAGCGTTAAAAGAATTACCCCAATACCCCGGTTTGCGTTGCTAATTGGAACCGGAGAAATGCGACGCAAGTCGAAATGACGCAAACCGAAGCACGATTTTTTACACATTTGTATTGATTTTCATTTAATTGGTTCTTTGGTTTATAATTTTAGCTAAAAAAATAGATTTTTCAATAAAAAATACTACTTTTTTTTTGAAAATATTTTTTTTTTTTAATAAAAATATAACAGTAAAATTTCATGAGAAAACTTAAAAAAATAACAAAAATAGTAAGATTAAAATAAACAATAAGGAATTCATGGCATAAAAGCAAAAATTTGTATGGATTTGTAAATTTTTTTTATTCTGAGCTTGAATCATCTAAATCGATTACATACCATTTCATTGGTTGGAATTGTCAGTCTTATTGATTTTTGTATGAAATTATCTAAAGTTTGTTCGATTGTTACAGCTTTTTTTCCTAAATAAATTTTCTTATAACACCTGATAGCATCGGTAACATATATAACAGAATATATTCTGAATATCCGTGATCATGTTGAATTCTTTTAGCTTAACATTACCATCGCCACAGTTTTCAACATTTCTTCGGTTATCCCCGAATCGCAACAAAACTTTCAGTAGTTTTATTGACTACTTACCGGTATAAATAACTCTGCTTTCTCGAAGTTCGAAAAAAAATTAATCGCAGAGTATCAAATTATTATATGCGTTTTACCGAGAAGAGGATATATTTCTATTCCTATATTCGATATGAAGGAAATATCGTTGTGGAAATACCCATAAGCATCAAAATATTGGCTTTGGGCTACTGTCAATAAACATGAAATGCTAACAAAAAATTCAGAGAATTTCTCAACTAAAGATTTTTAATTTTTATTTTTTTTTGTTTGGCTGCGTTCGTTTATATGTACTGCTGAAAAATTTGCTTGTATTTTAGGGATTGTTTAAGTTGCAAACGCTGCTTACTTATTCGTGTGCCCGATAATGAACTTGTTGGTTTTCAGCTGTACTTTCAAATTTTTAATATTTCGTTTTTATTCAGGGGATTCTGGTTTGTTTCAGGGACTGTATGAACCCATCGAACTCATTATTGACATTTTTTTCGTGTGAAAGCAATTTTATGTACTAGAGTAATTACGGCTATATCTAGAACCAATAAATCTTCATATACAAGTCCTCATATAAAAGAAACAAATTCAGTAAATTGCACAGCTACAACAGGATTATCCTTTAGATTTTATATTTTTCTTATTATACCATTAGGCGGAAGATGAAGGTAGATATTTGATACGGCAAAAATGCAATACCAAAAACAAAAGGTCTAAGTATCTTTTGATGAAATGTGCCTCATGACTTTTTAAGTCGAAATGATAATTGGCGCAAATCTTTAAGAAATTTCCTAAAATTTTACAGGGCATAATATTTTTCCACGTCCCAGTTGGGGATTGCAAATGTTCAACACCGGCCCGCCCCTTTTGGTATCTCCCATTCAAATTAATTGATTTTCCGAAAATGAATTTTTAAACTGTAACTGCTCACTCATAGACTCACTCTGACTTTTTGCCCATTTTTTGTTTGTTTTATAATTACAGGGGAAATTGAAAAAATCTACCGGTCTAACATGTCCCTTCCGGTATCTGTCGTACATGATATCGATTTAACCTAAATAAGTATTCTTAGGTTCCTGTCCTTTACCTGGTTATTATAAATGCATTCAAATTTGACTGAATCATTAGGCTTTGCTTAAATACTTCTCAAGTGCTGAAAATAGAGCGTCTTGTCACACCTGTTCTGGTATCTCCAACAAAAATGAGCATATTTTCCGAATTTAAATTTTATCCATATCACTCATAACACGAAGACTGTAGCAAAATGTTTGTTCATTGTTTTGCTTAATAATTCTTGGTAAAATTAGAGAAAATCAAACGGCTAACTAGGCCCGTTCTGGTGACTTCCATATAACTGATCGAATTAATCCCAGTATTGAGTCCACGGTAGGTGTCTACTGTATTCCTTTGCCGTTGACCTAACCGTGAGTGATACTCATTTGCCTATATTGATGTTAACCAATACAAATGTTTATCCTTGACATATTTTGAGGTTCATGTCTTCTATACTGTTACATTTCAAATTTGGTATACATTAAGGTCTTGGTAAAGTAATGCCAGAAGATCAGAATGGACGGCATTGTATCGCTCCATACAAATTAATCGATTTGCAGCAACCGAAATTTTGGTTTATTTTATCGCTTTGTAGTTTCTAGTAAAATTTACGAAAAATTGATCAAATAACCATAGAGTTTTCGGCGCCATCCATACAAATGACCGATTTAGCCCAAATATTATTAGGTTCATAGCGTCTACCTGCTAAAACAGTGTCCAGGAATGAAAATGGACCAAATTGTCACGCTCCTTTGGTACTTCCTCTACAAATTGCCTGTAAAGCCTGATACGAATAGTATCTAATTTTGTGATCGTTTTATATACTTGCGATTATTCTTAGCTTCGTAACTTACAAGTGGATACATTGAATCCAATCCACTTTGTGCACGTCCTGCGTTTAACAATCTTAGTTGTGAGAATGAATATAGGCTGCACTAACTTGTCTATCTGACTACGTACGAGGGCGGTCCCAAAAGTAGCCGACCTGATGTACAGATGGTGCCTGTCGTTGGCAAATGTTATTTTGGTGAAAAGTAGTACTTTGAGTTTCAAGGCGCCACGTTTTTTAGTATTTTTGTTTGAGTCATCTAATGTAAACAAACTCAGTGTATTTATAAACTTAGAAAAAATTGCTCACCGTTATGTAAATCAATATTTCCATTTGAAAGATCTCAGTCGAACCAATATTAAAACTGAACCAGATTCTACTCTGGGGGAGTCTGTTCCTTCATTTACGACTGTAAATTATAGGGTTGCAAAGTTTGAACGAGGCCGTATATTGAACTAAGATTTGAAGATGAGAAGGTTGTGCGCAAGATGGGCGCCGCGCTTGCTTTCAATAACATCAAAAACAGCGCCATGAAGATGTTTCAATAAAGTGTTTAGCGATGTTTCACCGCAATAAAGCGAATTTTATGCGTCGATTTATAACCAAGGGTGAGACATGGGTCCACCACTTTACACCAGAGACAAAGGATAAAGACAAAGGAGGGAGACAAAGGAATAGTCAAAGCAGTGGACTAGAGTGATAGAATCGTGCTCAAAGAAGGCGAAGACGGTTCCATCTGCAGACAAGGTCATGGCGCTTGTTTTTTTTGGATGTGGATGAAATATTGAGCTAATTTACTGCTGAGTTTAGGTGATGAAATTTTGGAAAAAATGTCGTATTTGGCGAAAAGTTTACGCATCCACTATTGCGATGGCCAAAATTAATGAATTAAATTTCCAACTTTTTCATCACGCATCTTATTCGCCAGATTTAGCTCCCTCGGACTATTTTCAATTTTCAAACTTGAAAAAATGGCTCGATGGTAAAAAAGTTGCCAACAATGAAGAGATGGAGTGTGTGGTTGATGTCTATTTTAAGGAGTTTTAATAACGCTGCAAAAAGTGTAAAAGGAGATTATGTTGAAAAATAAAGACAATTTTTCTCAACTTTTTTGTGTCTTCTTTGTTAGGTCGCCTAGTTTTCGCCATACAGATTGTCCTATTTTACAAAATGCAAAGGGTAGGCTGTGTTTGCCTTAAGCTTTTTTAAGGCATTAACGATAGTGAAAAGTATTTGGGCTGTTCAAGTTAATAAGATTTTTATCGAAAATAAATTGAAGACCGGTTGGTTTCGATTCAAATTCACAAGTGCGTTTTTATTCTATGCTTAATATGGCCTTAAATTACAGTAAAATACAATAAGTACAGTAAGAAAATTTCCCAAGCTTTTAAGGCGAATACCAAAGAAAGTAGAGGCAATTGACAGGACTTTAATGGAAGATTTGACATGTAATTTAGAAATAATTCATTTAAAAGAAGGAAAGAGAGAAAGGCTTGGGAAACGCGAACATTATTTTATTTAAACGAACCAACAGACGCATTAACTCAAATTTTCGTCAATAGTATTGGGAGAAAGTATTTGCTTTTCCTTTTATGATGGCGCGTCATGAAAATTTGGCTCTTTAAATCGATGCTGGGAAATATACTTTTGAGGGTGAGGGAAATAAAAGAGTTTCGAGTTTCAAAAACTTACATAGTTTTATTGAATATTCTCAGTAGTGGCTTAACAGACGATGTTATCGTGAAGATGATTCAAGGAAAAAAGAGGACGAGGCCAAGTTGTTAGCAACCACGAAGACTATCGTCTTTTTGTTTTAGAAAAAATTACAGTTTAACTTCGAAATTACTATTTATAATAGTTGCCAGCTAGTTAAGTGATTTAACTGTTATACACTTGTACAAGTAAAAGCTACCAAATACATTAAATTCAATAAATTCATTTCCGCTATACAAATTTAAATTAGAAATTCATTCGCTTAAACATATAAAAATATATAAAAAGAAATAAAATAAAAAAAAAAAAAAATAAAAAAATATTAATTCAATAAATCACGAAACCGCGTTTAACAGTATTTAAATGTAGCGCTCGTTAAAATGTGAAAAATTCGGTCAGATAACTGTGCCGTTTCTGATATCTGCCATACAAACTGCCTAATTTCAAATTATAGATTCATATTTTCCATTAATTTGTACTGACTTCAGTATTTTGTATTAATTTATTCGGAACATTTGTTGATAAGACACTGTTTGGCACTTCACACACGTTTGCACCAATGCAAAAGACGCCGGATGAAAGAGTACGTAAGTCAGTTAATTGGACTGACATTTCTTTACTGGTTATCAGTAAATCATTGGCAATTATATGTATAATATGTAGTATAATTATAGTGCATGAGTTAAAAACAAAAAAAACGTCCAAAAAAATTCATCGCATGACACTTGCCCTCGCTTTAAGGAATGCCTTTTGACACTTATTTAAGTCATTTCCAACGACATGCTTACATTTACAATGAATACATATGACTACAGGCGCACAACGAGTGTAATACCGTATTGTATTTTTCTGTAGGGAACGCATATTTATCACCGTTACAGCTTTTTCTCTCTAACGCACGACTGATTTTTTAAACAATGTCTTTTCCTGATATCTGTCTTTCCAGCATAGTTATGCTTTCAACTTCTTTTTTTTTCTTTGCTTTTTTACAGACATTCCTTCCTTTACAGTAAAGTGAGTGGAAGATTTGGTGTCGCCTGCTCGGAATTGGGTCCCATGTGATGAGGGTATTTGGTATCTCAAAGTTTTCTCTTGTCGTCTTCTCCATGTATATGAGTGTAATGCACACGTGTTGTGAAAATGTAATTTGTTTTCAGATGCTTTGTTTGCATTTTGTGTATCTTTGCCTCAGCCATTTTTTTGGTATCCTTGCCATATATATTTTTCCTATTTTCATTTTTTTTTTTGTGAAGGATAAATAAGAAATGATTGTTGTTTCTGTTGTTGTCAGTAATAAAATGTTGCCACTTAAAATATGTTGAAATTTTATTTAAATGTAAATTATTTCAATACCCATTGTGTAGATATGAACAAATGTGGTTGTACACATGTGTCCTTTCGTCTTTGCAGCATCAGTCAGTGTCTAGTTGCTGGTTCCATGTATTTGTGTTCGTATGTGTGCAGGATATATGTGTTTGCATGTGAGGTTGACCACACTTTGTTTAACCACAATATAAATTACTTGCTAACTTTAGTTTTGAGCATTTTTCATATTATTATTTCTATTCACATATCTGAAGCCAGAGCCGGATTGAAGTAAGTCAAAAAATTAAGGTGTTCATTTCAAATTTCCACCAATCTATATAAATCCTTTTATGTTCCATGAAAAGTGATGTAAACTCACAAAACAGTTGCGCATTAAGGTCGGCAAAAGGCCTATTGTTAGGCACCCAGAGAGAGCGGCAAGAAAAATACAAACACATATTTTGAAAAATGTGTAGGTGTTTTTAGGATAAGAACTTTGGACTAATTTTCTTTAAAAAATTGACTTATGCTGGCAAATGGTGCCAAAAAAAAAAAAAAAATTAAAATTAAGACACAATAAACTAGGCAAAATTTAAATTCCTGATTCGTCCGCTTGGAAATTGAAGAAGTACCATTGATTTTTGCTGCATCGCCTAATTTGCATACGTGGTACCCTAAGAGGCATGGCAACGTAGCCCATTTTCATTCGCAATGTTAAATATCTTATATCTGCCAATATATTCTGAATTAGTGCAATTGACTGGAAAACATGAATCTATAAATACGTGGTTTATAAGTTTATCCAA
The DNA here is from genome assembly GCA_019455685.1 of Philornis downsi. Lineage (NCBI taxonomy): Eukaryota > Metazoa > Arthropoda > Insecta > Diptera > Muscidae > Philornis > Philornis downsi. The sequence goes on from JAHXMU010000804.1 coordinate 410,372, forward strand.
ACTTATTTAGTGGTTCCGAATCCGCCGGTCTGACAAAACTGTCAGTTGTTAAATACCTGTCATCTGGAATGTTATATATTTAGTGAAATGTTTGCCATTTACGAATATGGATCGTTTAACAACCGTAACAACAACAAAAGTAGGCACTTTTCGTGCATTACGGGGGCATTTTCATGATAACTTCATAATCGACCTTTTGCGCAAGGAATTGACAAGATTTTAAAGAGATTTGAAAAAACTGGAACCATTACAGATAAGGTCAGTCCTGTACATCATTGCAATGTACGCACCGCCGAAAATATCGCTTCTGATATTGAAAGTGTGGCTGATAATCCGAATTTTAATTCAGAGCGCTAACGCCGTATGATAACCGTTTTTTTTTTTTTGGTCTGCAATTGAAGTTAGTGCCGCGAGTCACGTAACACGACCGATTTCAGCTTTATTCCGTGAGAAGTTTTCAGGAAACGTAATTTCACGTGTTGGCGACGTCAATTGGCCAACAAGATCATGCAATTTGACGCCGTTAAACTATTTTTTGTGAGGCTATGTCAAAGACCGTGCTTACGTGGATAATCCCCAAACTTTGGAACATTTGAAAATCAGCATTCGTCAAGTTGTCGCCAAAATATCGCCCGAAATGTGCGAAAAAGTAGTCAAAAACCACCTCAGTAAAATCCATTACGTCAATCAATGTAGAGGCGGTCATTTAAATGACATTGCACAGAGTGTCCGTCGGGAAGGTATACTACTTTGTTTTGCCGTCATTGTGGTAAACATTAGTTTTGACAGTTCATATTTGGCAGTAGTCAAGTAGAGACGTGGTAAATTTATTATTAAAAAATATTCGATAAACCAATGTGTTTTAATCACTAATACATTTTATCAAAATCAATCATCGGTTACTGTGACGATGAGAAAGTTACGTGAAATTTTTGGGAGAAACAACGTGCCAACAAGACGCACTATTTATCGTGTAGTCAATGATTTCGAAGAAAGAGGCTAATAGAAGCGGACATTTATCTGATATTGTATTCCATACAAAATTGCCGAGATTAAATAAAACATTTAAAACATTTCAAAAATTATAAACAAACAAAGTAGTATACCTTACCGACGGACCCCCTGTATTTCGTAAATAATGTCAAGGTTCAAGCATTGTAATGAAGTTAAAGCTTCAAAAGATTACTTTTGAATCGAAAAATGGATAACCCGGTACTATAATGCAAAGCAATAGGCAAAACTTTAAGTAATTTCGGTTAAATTTTGATTGAAAAATGATTATTTTATTACAACTTATAATACATAACTGAAGATTGCAGATTGTCCGTCTGTCCAGGTGGCTGGTTGGTAGGCCCTTTGGATGGAGGGGAGTCAAAGCCATCAAACGCATGACAGGCATCAAATTTACCTGACTTCAGTATCACTGTTTGAGAGATATGAAGTAAAGAATGAGTAGATAATGATGAGATCAATAATGATAAACCAATATAATAAACAAAGACCTAGTAAATATAAAGCAAAGAGGAAACATTTAAAGTGGGAAAATCTAATTTTTATGGGGGTTCCACTAAGGGACACGGAAATTGTTGTCCAGGTTCTATGTACTTTCTCTAGCTCTGACGCTCAAATGTTTAACATTCACAAAATTTAAAAGAATATAGTGCGCCTGGTTGAAATATTAGTCTAAAAATATAAGGGTTACATCAGTCAGTTGCGGTGAAGGTAACGGAAGGATAACCTTTCTCCTTCTGTTCTGATCTACCTTTTAAACTTTTGGTAACCATTACAAAACAAAAAATTTAGGCTACTGGAATCTACGTAATAGGAGTTATGGGCAAATATTTGAATTTTCAAAATCTAGTGGGACGTAAAAGAAGAGGTGGACCAATATAGCCCTTTAAAAATACAGAGTGTCCGTCGGGAAAGTATACTACTTTACTTTGCCGGAATTTTGGTAAACATTGGTCTTGACAGTTCACATTTGACAGTCGTGAAGTAGAGACGTGGCAAATTTATTATGGAAAAATATTCGATAAACCAACGTGTTTTAATTGTTAAAACGTTTTATCAAAATCAGTCATCGATTACTGTGACGATGAGAAAGTTAATTGAAATTTTTGGGAGAAACAACGTGCCAACAAGACGCACTATTTATCGTGCAGTGAATGATTTCGAAGAAAGAGGGTCTGTAACTGATAGAGCCAAGCATGGACCACAACGTTCAGCAAGATATCGTGATATGTTTGAAAACTTTTTAACACCACAACTGCATGCTTTGGGCTTGATTAACATGTGGTGTCAACAAGACGGTGCAACACCGTATACAGCCAGGATTACAATGGAATTACTGCGAGACCTCTTTCCACAAGTTATTTCAACAAATGGTAACTCAAACTGGTAACTCAACTCAAACATTTGTGAGGCTAACAGAGGTGGACATTTATCTGATATTGTATTCCATACATAATTGCTGACATTAAATAAAACATTTATCAATATAACATCCGTTCTCTTTTATTTAATCAAAAATTATAAACGAACAAAGTAGTATACCTTCCCGATGGACACCCTGTACTAGGTTGTGTTAAGTTTCATAGACATTTACGACAGGTATTGTGTCTTTACGACAATTTATACCCTGGAATATCTAGTTGGAAGACTGCTGCGACCTAAGTTTTCATATACTGTATTGCACTACAAAACCTGAAAGTTAAAAAAAAATCGACTGGAAAACCGCTCCCTATATGGTAATTATCATATAAATTGCTTAATTTAACCCATATATCATATACTAAATTCAATATAATAGATATATACATTTTTGGATTTAGTAAAAATCTGTAGATCCTCTGTTATTGTTGAGTAGAGAGCTTCAGAAAGCTATAAGTAATATTTCTGTAATTCATAGCACTTCTCAATAACATAAGGATGGGCAGTAACCTTTTTCCTTTGGCTCAAATTGAACAACATGTGTTTCTAGGAGGTCGGCGGTACGTGCCGCAAAGCGGATTCCACAATGAGTTCTCTGCCTGAACAATTTCATGTCACCCGCGCAAGTGAAGTGATTATGCAATTTGACCTATGTAGACTTTTTCTCTTTTTGAAATTGCACGTCTATGCTAATAACCCGTAATCGATCGGTGCCCCCAAAATCTACATGACCCAGACCTTTGCTCAATTTCAGCCGGATCTATGCGGCAGGGTGTTTGAAAAGTGGGTCCCTCGGTCAACCGTGCAAAGGACATTTTACCGATGTTATATCACGCACAGCTTGTTTTGTTTCATTTCAACATTGGCCCGCCCCATTTGGAAATTTTTTTATATGATGCAACACAATTCCGATTAAAACCGTTAGCTCGACTATCCCAACAGACTGAAAAAGCGCCACAAAGCACTTAAAATCGACTTTCGAATCTTTATGAAACCTCTTAAAACTTGGTACAACCTAATATTTTGCCAGGTCGTTGCCTGATGTTGTAAATGGGCTATGTCGACCTATGCCTTCTCATACATATTGACTGGTTTTCTGAAATTTAAATTTTTCTGTAACTTCTCATTAGTAGATGACTGTAATTAATACATACTTTTTAACCATTATAAAACGAACAAATTCCCTTACATCCCATGAATGAGATATGGAAGAGATTCAGACATTTAGTAAGCTAATACGAATTCTTTCTTTATACTCGCTCAGCGGCACCTACAGTTCAACAGTACAATTTGAGAAACATTTACCTTACTTGTCCGTAACTCGACTGCTCGAAGTGTTCGTCAGATACGTCGAGGTGATAGCCGCTCGAAAAGCAATAGGTGGTCGCATGCGGGGTTGAACCCGGCATCTTGCGGACGATAGTTATCTGTACTAATCATCGCGCCACGACCGGTCACAACCATTTAATCATTGTGCTGAATTATAGTTCTCTGTAAACAAATCAACCAAGCCAAGTACCTTCCGATTTAATCAGCATAGTATTCTTAGCTTCATATCTTTCAAGCAATAGTGGTCAAGTTTGGCGCATATTGTGCGTTGATTGAAGCAAATACAGGGAGTAAAAACAGGATCGACCTAATACCACTACTCTTTTGGTACCTCCCATACAAATTATCTATTTAATCAGAGTGTTGAACGCAGTTAATTTACAGATTTACACACTAGCATGGCATCTCGCAAGTGCATTTTACACAGAGTACGCAGATCGTGAGCAATGGCTAACCCGCTCACAGAATGAATAACCCGCACACTTTTTTGTTGGAAATGAGAAACGATCGTTTACATACTAGCCGTGAGAAACGGGTAACGGCATGTTCATACAACCTACGACGGTGGATAACTATTCACAGACACAACTTATTACCACTCATGTACAATGTGTAATTGGCATCTACATATTACACATTACCCATGAGAATTGCGTAGCCGCCGTAGTTAACTACTCATGGGTAACTCATGCATATTTTTGTTTCAACTGTTCGTATAATGAGAAAAAAGGTCATATCTCGAAAATCAATCAAACAATATATTATCTGGGTACTTTAATTTCAAATGACTGAAAATAGAATTATCTGAATATTTTAATTTTAATATTTTAGTTTTAATATTTTAATTTCAGTGTCATAAATCTTAAACAAATTGTCCCAACCAGAATTTTCAGCCGGCCATTTACTTGTTTAGGTCAACTTACGTAAAAGACATTTGCAAGCTTCATTATTTATGGATATCCATTCATTATTTATGGATATCCGGTTTTGGACCACAGCATTTAAGTGATGCAGTGTTTGGGATATGCTGTCACAGCCAATTAACAATAAGAGTATCATGACATACATACAAAGTTTAACAATAAATTGGCGTTACAAATATGCAGGACTATAATTTTTCCGGTTTCAAAAGTAAAGTTAGATAAAACATATATAAAGCTATGATTTCTATGAAACTTTTATTTCACTATGTACGAAATACAATGGGGTTTTCACACCCACTTCTGGTTTGTCCGAGCCCATATGCGACAATTTTGCTTCATGACGTAACTACCAAGTACGAAACAAGCTTCATTGCTGAAGAAAGTTTTGTTCGATGGAAATTCCACGTTTGAATCACTAATTTTGTAGTAAGTTTTAACTATTTTTTCGCGCTCTTCGGTTGTTAAACGATTCATATTCGTAAATGGTAACCTTTCACTAAATGAATATCACTGCAGATGACAGGTATTTAACAGCTGACAGCCTTGCCAGAATGGCGGTTTTAAAACCATGCTGTAAACATATTCACCATCTACTGTAAAGTTCTTATCTTTAAGTGCATCACATTATTTTTGCAGCTAAATTTTGTTCTTGTTTCATTTTAACCAGCGTTTTTCATATTAATCAAGCGCAAACAAATTCACAATAATTTGCATAAATAACTAATTGACTATTTTTCCTTAAAATTATTCTTTCGCAAACTCTTCAGTATGGTACGTCTTATTAAATGACTATAAATTCGCAGAAATCGTTTGATATTGTTCTCCATAATCGTTTATTGCAATATTGTAGCATAATTAATATTATTAAGACTTTCTTACGTAGGATACAACATTTATATACCAATATTTCCCCAAAACATTTAAACATTTAAATCTCACTAGTATGTAAGAGGAAAGCTCTCCGATTGCTTAACCACATTGCAAATATCAAGTTGACGATTTGAGTTATTCAGCATGAATCAGTTCTGGTAAATTGTTTTCCTTTTCTGCTTTGTGTTTGCTGATTGAAGGTCCGATGTTTTAATAAGAGCATTAACCGTAAAATTCATTAAAATCCTTATATTTTCGTTCTTCATCATACCATTTTGTTGGTAAAATTGGACCTACTTTATTCTCGCATCAACAGTATAATTTCAATTAAACTGTTGTTTGACGTTTTAATGGGTGATGTGTGCTCACACGCATGAGCAATAGAATAGCAATACAGATGAATATACAAGCCATAACCCTAATAAACATGTAGGGAATCAAAAATAACACATAATGTAAGTAGATTAGACCGTTTAAAAAATGCAATGCATATTTATCTCTCCTAAAATGATGAATAGTAGTTTTTGATACTGTTTCTAAAATAATCCCGATTTATTATGGTGAATTAAATTATTTACAAAACTCCTCTAAATTATGGGCTTCTTTAAGAACAAATTCAACATACAATTATTAGTATGTAAAATAAGTCATATATGCCAGTATGAAAATAATTTTAAAATTTTAAATATTATTTTGTTTTTCATCGTATAGTCTGTTTTAGTTTAAAAATGGAAGGGTAATTTTTTAATTGAGATCTGAATATAATTAAGCAAAGATAAGTATTTATTTGGTATCAAATGCCCTTAATGGGTTAACTTAAGCGCTATTGGAAATAATGTATTACTCAACATCAACCTTCTGATGTTAGCTGATCCCAAGACATATTAAACATAACGTTAAAATGAAATGAAATGAAATGAAATGGAATGAAATGAAATGAAATGAAATGAAATGAAATGAAATGAAATGAAATGAAATTAAATGAAAAAGGATTATGCTGAAATATCTTGATATCTACATTGCTGACACTAAGTGGAAATCGTATATTTTGTTTCAAAAAACTTTAGCAAAGGATTTGAGGGAAAAACTGAGTAGGCAATTTTATTATAGTTCGTCTGCATATATGTTTTTATAATATAATATAATACATATTTTCCATAATTAGAAGAAAAGTTAAGATTTTGCGGTATGCAGTCATAAAGATAAAAAGCGAAGAATAAAGTTTAGATATGTAAAGTTAACAAAATAACATATTGGGCTCACGAAATTTTGACCGACATCAGAGTGTAAATATTTATATACACTTTTCCATGCATTTAAAAGTGTCGTGATTGATATTTTGCATATTCTAAGTTAGATCTCAATTACCACACTCAGTTTTTTCGAAAAACTTCTTAGACTTTAATAACTCTTCGTAAATTTTCGCAAAAAATTCAACTCGTTTAATAACCACTGTTTTAACCCAATTCAGCTCCGCGTGACTCACACTTATTTCCTAAACATAAAAAACCGCTCCAGCAATACCATTTTGAATCAATTGAAAAGATAAATGTTTATGTTTATTACTTTGTTTGTTGTTATTTTGACTTTATCACAGCTGCTAATCTAATAGGTATCGAATCAATTTTGTGAAATTAGATGAAATTTTACATCATTCATTCCCTAATACAGACTGTAAATCATCCTTGCAAGGTGTTTGTCAAAGTGGTTCTCACAGGTGACCAATCAAGTTAATATCTGGGGACTGTGGTGGATGATCTGGAGTTTTGAAAGCACGATGTAGCAACTACTGCCTCACAATTTTGGCGGAATGTTTAGGAAAATTGTCATGTTGAAACATCCAGTTCTGTAATAAGGGCACTTTCTCTACACTAGGGGCAATATTATTATTTAAAATATTAAAATAATTGTCCTTTTTCATTGTTATTTCGATAAACACGAAATTACCGATCCCCGATGTTGACATACATCCCCAGATCATTACGTATCTCTCACCATATTTTATTGTTTTATATTATATTTATCATTTAAAGCTTCGTTCTTACTTCTCCATATTTTTGAAGATTTTTTTATTACCAACTATTTCAAATGTACTTTCATCGAGGAAAAAAATGTTTTCCCAAATTCCTCTGCCAAATTCTTTACCATATTGTATTTGATATGATTCGAATGGTTCCTTCGAACAATTTTACCTATTCCATGTACGACAGATCTAGTATATACTCGTAGATGTATTTCAATTTGACGAGTCTCAATAGAACTTTGTCCAATTAATTATTTCACGTTATAGGTAACTTCTTTGTGCTTATAAATTTAAGCTTTAATACCCATTTGATGCCTCCCGGAAATACAAATAAAAGCCGCCACTTTAACAGTTCAACAATGTTTTCACACACAGAATAATGGCTCTGTTTATTTAATGTGTTTTTCCTTATTGTTTCAATGAATTCAATTCTAACTTAATTACCAATTAATTTTGATTTTTAATTTATTCATAGCTTTAATCATCTGATTGTAAAGGAACTTTATTTATACGCAGTGTTTAATTGATTTTGACGCTCACAGCAGACTGTCGGAACTATAAGAGATAACATTGCCGAAATTCCTATTTCTTTTAGTTACTAAACGGTTGTCCATTCAGTGGTTTCAAAACCTCCTGTCTGTCAAAGCTGTCGGCTGTTAAATACCTGTCATCTGAAGTGTTATATATTTAGTGAAAGATTTGCCGTTTACCAATATGGACAGTTTAACAACCTAAGGATGCGTAAATATAGTTAAAACTTACTACAAAACGTGGACACTTTTCATGCATTATGGGGTGATTACGGTCATCATAATGGACCTACTGTGCAAGAAATTGGGAAGATTATAAAGAAATTTGGAGGGACTGGAAGCGTTACAGATGTGGTCAGGCCTGTGCATCATCGCAATGTACGCACTGCCGGAAATATCGCTTCTGTTTGTGAAAGTGTAATGGATAATCCGATTTGATTCCACGGTATTCTCAGCATTTTTCGGCTCATTATGGCGCATTTTGGGAGCCCAACTCACGCAACAATTAAAGCCGACTGGCCATTGACAACGCTGTACGAGTATACATGCTGATTTGGTGCTACAGCAACAGGCTTTCAATGGCGATTTTTCGAACAAAATTTTCTTCAGCGATGAAGCTCATTTCTCACTTATACCTATATACCTATATATATAAATCCAACAATAACTTAAATCTGAAAAAATAAATAACTATGTACAGTTTTTGAGTTGTATTCCAAGATATTGCAAAAACTAAATCTTGTCATAAACTAATTGAATGAAGTTACAATCGATTTGGAAGGTAAAAAGTTAAAACCTTTCATTTGCAAAACAAAAATAAATAGTAAAGCCAAACATTAAGAGAAAATTATTGTCCATAGAGTGATTATCTGCGAAGATGATCACTTGTAGACACAAATTTCAGTTTGATAAATTCCCCTCATTAAGTTATTTATAAGTCATTACATTCCGTTATTACGGAAAAAAGAGAATAGAGAATCTTATTAAAATAAAACTAAATTAAAATAGTTATCATTTAGTCTTATAAATAACCCTCAGAAGGTTCGTATTCTGTTCTTCAGGTAGCACATAAGTGCGGTACCTCCAGTGTTTGTTGAAGATCATTATTAAGTATTTTTTGAAGAATTTGCAGTGGCTCTTTGCCGCGTTGCACTATATAGGTGAAGCGAAAGACTTTAAAGGCCTTGTAACACGCTTGTAAATAAAATTCTTATTTTTAAAGCTTAGCCTCAATCGTTTGCTTAAAAATGGCCATAACTCCCTAAATTAACGCACTGTCCTCTCGCAATATAACTGAATATGTTTCTGGAAGGACATTTTTTTATCTAAAATCACCCCAAGATATTTGACATCATTTTGAATTTCTATGATGTTGCCTTCCAAGTATACTGGTCTCGTCGGGATTCTTTTCGGAGATATGTTGAAAGGGGAAATTATGCTTTGAGTTTTGTGAACTTTAATCTTAATTTTTAATTTTTTTAGCTCATTTCTCATTCGGTGGTTATATCAACAAGCAAAATTGTGACATATGGGGTAACGTTGATAACGTTGATAATTAAATTGAATGGTTTTAGATGTAAGTCTGTTGATCTAGAAAAAAATTCAAAGATTCAGATACAAGATCTAGAAATAAAAACATTTTTTTCTCTATTTGTACAGCTACTTCGAACGATACGCGCGTGCTCAACAAGTTAGTCAGATAGGCAGATGTGGGCCGGAATCTTTGTTTAATAGCCCTTAATAAAGGTAAAAATTCACTGCATTTCGCGGATATATATTGATACAAATCCATAGGGTTAGATGTTTGTAAACCCTAGGTCTTTATACCCTCCCATCCATTGGATTTTCGCCGACCGACGCATTTTGAATATCCCCCACTAATAAATTTCCTTCACCTGCGACTTTAAAACTTCACATTATTTTTATTGCTTGTTCTTCATTAAATCTATTTAATACAAAAAAAGAAACATGTAGAATTCAAATCACGATGAAAACAAAACTGATCAATGACTAATAACAAAAATTGTAACTATGAATGATGAGAAGAATGGATAACCAGAATGCAATGGAATCGAAAAAAACAGGTTGTTGGTAAATGCTCAATCATCTATCAATCAATTATCATATCTCTTATATTTGGGTGGTAATCCAGCATTGCATGAATATTTATAAATATATATATACTTAATAACAATAATATACTTAAAGTATCTCAACCATCATCGAACATCGCAGGAAGGCCTTCGGTGATGGTTGAAATATTTTAGATTTGATGATAGGGTTTTCAAATTTTCGTTTAGAAATTTGAAATTACAATTCAAACTTGTAGCTTCAAATTGCATGTGCATTGAATTTAGTTTTAAGTAGCACATGGTTAGATCATATTTCTAAAGTGAGGTTAGGCTTCGGAAAAAATGATATTGAATTTTAGAAATAGGTTAAGAGTTTCGACTGAAACGTCGTTCCTTCTTTTTATCGTCACTTAAGTAGCAGTCTTAGCGTAATGTTTACGTCAGGCTTTCCAATACTTCGCATAAAGGACATCGAAGGTTAAGATGAAGATTGGACTTGTCTGGCTTCAGACATAACCTCTCAATTGGGTGTTATTACATAAAATTCCCATAGAAACAGAATTGGCACAGCTCTTGGAATAGTGAAATTTTTCTGCTGTAAACAATGTAAACGATGCCCAAAATTTATCTAGCTTCTAGATTTCGCAACTGTGAAAAAAATTGTCTTGGCTTGGCTACTTTTAAATGCCACGCGCAACCCAGTGACAGTCACCCGGCTGGGTGAGCAATCCCACGTGGCTGAGAGATGGCACCACACTTGTTATATTATTGAAATCTGCAGCAATTTTCTTGAAGAATGTATGTACGAGTATATCTCATTAAATTTTCAAAATGCATTTACTGCCTGCTGAAGGATTCTTGGTAACTAAAAAGGAGACTGGGATGTGTCAACCTACTTTCCCGAATGTACAAATGGTGATTTAATTATCGTGTTATAAACGAAATTTATCGCTCGCCTTATGCCTCTCATATAGTTTGTTTGTTTTTTTTTCTTATTTTAATTTATAACAGGATAATTAAACCGTTCACTTCAGCTGCCAAAATTGAAAGAAATAAATGCGTGACAGTCGTTACCGTTGAAGCCCAGCGGAAAGAAGTTTTTACCACAAATCTTGGTTACAGTCGTAAACATCAGTTTACATTTACAAGCGTAGCTTAAATCACCTGATTCTAAATTGTACTGACAGTGTAAATAATTATCATGCGATATTTTCCACTACTGCATCAGAGTTGAAGAGATGAATTACGGCAAACATAACGGTAGCCAAACTGTTATACTGCGAGCATCTGATCTCTATATATGCTGATGAGTGTTTGGTCAACTCACTTCAATAATAAAAAAACTGACATTACAGGGGTTCGAATATCCCAGAAGTGATTGTGGAAAAGCCATTGCATACAGAAAAAGGGACCGTTTGGTGCTCACTATGGTCTAGAGGTGTCAGTGGGCCGCATTTTTTTCGAAAATGACGCTAGAGGAGCCGTTACCGCCAATTCAGAGCGCTATGGCCATATGGTGACCGACTTTTTATGGCCTGCAATTGAAAATTATAAACTGGACGATATGTGGTTGCAAAAAGATGGTGCCGTGATTTCACGTTTTACCGAAGTGAAGAAGTTAGACTTTTTTGTGGAGCTACGTCAAAGAGTGTCTTTAAGCGAATAATCCCCAAACGTTGGAGCATTTGAAAACCAACTTTCGTCGAATTATAGCCGGGATACCGCCTCAAAAGATACGATTACTTTCGAGAACTGCAACGAATCCAGAGGCGGTCATTTAAATAACATTGTATTTCGTACATAATATCAAGGTCCAAGCATTATAATGAAAAAAAAGTTTTATTGAAATCATAGGTTCGTGTGTGCTTTATTTAATCTTACTTTTGGAACCGCAAAATGAATATCCCGTTATACCAGAAGCGGCACTGCAATATTTAGCGTCGATGTGTAAATGATTAAGGAAATTATATTTGAACATATTATTCAAATTTTATCACAAAAGTACTTCGTAATCTTTGATATTAAAGAATTACTTTCATTTAAATTTGATTATTAATGGTACACGCTTTAGGAAAATTTTCCATTTTCCGCCCCACCCTAGTCAAATATGCAGTCATGGAATGTCGACTCTTCGTTTCGGATGTGGCCAGAAATTTTTAATTTCGTTACCAATTAATCTTTCAACGTATGTTTTCGACATTTATATCGTCCGACTGTGTCGTTTTGTCGTATCGTACACGTGAATACCCGGACGTGGTGCTCCTTTCTCTTGTCTGTGGAATATAAATGTGTTTTATTCAGTACGTGTATTCGGATTAAATACCCTTTCATCTCACCACTCACCACTTAACCATGGCGAGTGAGTGATGTGAGTGTTTCTGATATCGAATAAATTGCTCAGTGTTAGTAATTTATACAGCATGCATTAGCTTAATAAATGGGCTAATTTGATTTGAAGGTTTTATACGATATACTTACTTGGATATGCGATTTGGTAGGAAATTTACAGGGTTGAATTATAAAATAGCACAAATATAAAATCTAATGTTTGTAACTACTAAAAGGATTGTTGAAATTTCAATGAGAGTATCGAATATTTTTAGAAGTTGTTTTCGGAGTATAAACTAGTTGTGTGCACCCTTTCGAAGAGGTCGATATTTTGCATAGACAGCTTCAAACTTAACTTAATAGTTACGAGAGCTTGTCGGAAAATTTAAATTGAAAGTTTGGTGTTAGGTAGCTTTTGGTGCTCCTCAAATATTTATCATTACAATGACTCGACTAGTATGTATTCAAAACTAGTATAGAAATTTCTGTCATGTGAACTGATTTATATATACTTTTAACCAATAACGTCTTATGTGGCGGAAAGAAATGCTCAGTATTAAAACACAACTAAAGAAGCAATATTGTGATTTTCTGAAGTCATCCGTTTGGGAAATGTGGGAGGACCACACATTTTTTCTAAATCGGCAAATTGGTATGTATGATATTTTCAGTCACGGTACTAAATGCCTGATCCGAGCTCAGATGTATTGAATACAGTGTAACCGAGTGAAAGATACGAATATAAGAATATATAAATTAAATAAAGTAATTTTATATGGAGGTAGTAGTCCGCCGACTTTTTTATATTTTAATCAGTATTATAACGCAATATAATAGAAAAATATTTAGGTAATTTCAGGCTACTGCTTCGATAAGCCATCAATTTGTATGTACAGTGGATTGATTGAACTTTGAAAAGGCGATTAAATCGTGTGGAAAGTACTAGTATTACTGCAGCAATGTTCTCCGTTTACATTCTGGCATCCTACTTCTGCCATCCTACATCTGGCATCCTACTTCTGGCATCCTACTTCTGGAATCCTACTATGGCGTGCTAAGACTACATGCGTTAAATCCGTCGTTTGTATGGATGGTATCAGAAGGGATTGGTCTATATGGTCCATTTCAATCCCCGGCTAAGATTTGAAAATATTAAGCTGTTCCAAACTGTAAGAAGTTTCATAAAATGACAAAAGTGCCATGAAACCCAATTGGCGAAAAGAAACACTTCCTTCTGAAGTTTACATTTGAACCTCCGGGTTCATGTTTAAAAAAGTTGCAAAAGTACCAAAAAGGATTTGTTTTAGAGTAATTCTTAAAAATGTCCGTCCTTACCTACAATCTACAGGGTGGCGCAAGAATCGTGCTACAATTACAAAACGGTGACAAAAAGGGACCGTTATTTTAAGATGTTGAAGGAGTTTTTTTACTCAGAACTGCGTCGAAGACGTATCCGTTTCAACAGCATATTGTTCCAGCAAGATATAGCAACTGCACAAATATCCAGACCGGTTATTGTGGAGCTCCAACAAAAATCTCCAAACAAATTAATATCCAGAAACTCCAATTTTCCTGGTTATGTCAAGCAAAAGGTGCTGAAAATGCAACCATGGGACTTGACTGAAACGAAGCAATCAATTACAACAAAAAATGAGGCGATCGCGACTTCAACCTTTCAGGCCGCAATGAATACTTTTCTGATCAAATGTCGAATGTGCGTGAATGAGTATGGAGGACATTTACGATATATTATCTTCAAACTCCAAAACTAATAAGTGAAATACATTGATTAAAATAAAAATTAATTGAATTTGTTATTGTAGCACAGTACTGATGTGTCCTGATATAATGGAAATGGGTCAAGATTTTGGATGGAAATAGTTATAGAATTTGATTTTAAGTTCTAAATCTTCCGATTTTTGTGCAGATATTTGATTTTTTTAGAATTTTACGCAATTTTCTATTTTTTCGCCCTACGATTTGTTTCAGGGCATAATTAAAAACATATTTCATTTTTCTAATACCTCCGACACAAAATAACCGATTTAAGCAAATTTTATATTTTTTTTTCGTGTAACTGACAGTTGGTTGACTGCTATAGATTAAATTTTTGTTTATTGTATTACTTTGCACTGGTAGGTAAAATCGAGATAGATCAGCCGAATATCCGCTTCCGGTACCTTCCATATAAATGGCTGTTTGAATCCACATATTTTTAGCTTGATATCTTTCAAGCAGTTGTACAGAATAAAGTCGTAGTATTTGGCACGTATCATATGTATGATAAATTTAGTTCTGGCACTGAAAATGAACCTCATCGCCCGCCCCTTTCGGTACTTCCCAGAAATCATTCGTTTAACGCATATACGTATACTTAGGTTCATACATTTAATCGCTTAGCATTAAATTCAGCCAAATTAGCTACAAGCTAAGTTTTTTCCTAAGTCGTAATTGAAGTTAAAAATAGACAGTATTGCTACACCTCTTCTGCTACGTCCCTTACAAAAATTTTGGTCTGTTATTCCAAAACCATAGATTTAATTTGTTTTAGCTTTTTCACCCGCTAAATTTACATTTCTTTCAACCTGTTTAACGGGCAAAATTACCTTTACCTTATTTTGTGGCTTTTTTACAAAATTTGTTAGATTGTTTTTATAAAGAATGGGTTTGAAACTGAATTAAAGTTTCTAAAAATTTTAGAAAAGCATGCAGGCATCCAGACTCAGAAGTTCAATGTTCGACTTGACGCCCATTATGCGCAGAATTAGTTCCAAACCATTTTTATTTTGCTGTAAAATAACTATTATTTCAAAATAGAACTAAGTTATTCGCAGGAAAAATTGAAACTTTCAAATTTTATATAAAAAAATTAAAGAAAAATATATTGAAAAGTGTAAAAGTATTAAACTTAGTAATTTAAGAGCGGTATTAAAATCAAATTGCCGCAGAAAATATGATTAAATAATCGGGGTTCGTTTAAACTTGTTGTGTAATTGAATCATTTTTATGTTTAAATATATATAATTATAATTATTAACATTATTAAGAAAATCAACTTTACACGGTATCTAATTCCTTTTGATCAGCATTTTAAAGCAAAATTTGTTTTTAAATTCACATTATTTTATTAATTTAGCTTGATTTCATC
>JAHXMU010000804.1:426424-455468 GCA_019455685.1 Philornis downsi
TGAACAGTATCGTAATTTAAAGCCTTTTGGCCAATATTAAACAAATTACAAAATGCATAAAATAAATACTACTGGAATATAAAAACAGGAACAAAATATAATTTAGAAAATAACATCAAATTATCTAGTATCTATTTACTTATAACGCTCAAATGAAAGGGCACTAAAAATAGGCGAAATGGGGGGAAATAAAAATAATGAGAAAAAAGTAAATATAGAATGATATACATATATGTATAGGTATACAATAGATAGGTCAGTCCAAATTGCAAAACTTTTTTTTTTTAATCGAGTTAACAATTTTACAGTTCCAAACTGTAAAGTAAATCACAATATGCATAAATTGAAATAAATACTACTCCAAAGTAAATGTAAAAATGTATACAAAATCAGAATTGATCACATAATTTCATATATTTAATATCAACCAATAATAATTAACAAATGTCACTCGTGAATGCAAGCATTAAAATGTAGAAAAATATTCATCTATGTCAACTGCATATGACAGATAAGTCTATTACAAAATTGTGTATGATTTACGAGCTACTACGAGCTACTCTTACATTAAAAGATCGTGCTGTAAGGTAACAAAGTTTGGGGATAAACAATTGCCTTCTACGAACGGAATGGCAAAATTTAAAAGTTTCATATTGGAAACGGGGACATTGGCTAGAATATATTTTGTAAAAACATAACAACAATCGTACATCGATAAATGCAGGAAATGAACATCCCAGAAATTTAATCACAAAAGGTTTTATATGTACACGTCTCTTGAGGGAAAAGATGTAGCGAACAGCTCTGTTCAAAGATAATTGAAGGAGTTTCATATAAATATTTTTGACTAGTAGCAGACTATACATCTAAGTAGTACATAATACTTGGCATAACTAGGGCATGAACCAGTTGCTTTTTCACATACAGCAGGAGCAACAAATTAGTTGTGTATAATTGCCTCAATGTATAGTTAACACTTAAAACAACGTGATTAATGTGCTTCTCAAAACGCAGCTTATCACCTAATGAGACTCCCAAACATTTCATGTCATGCACAAACTGTACATTAGAATCACATTACAAACTACTCGCAAATCCCCTTCAATTCGGTTCGAATAAAGCATAGCTTTAGACTTAGAAGAATTGACACAAAATCTTTTCTCCGACATCCAATTACGTAACCTATCAAGCACATAATTAATTTTCTCCTGAAGAACGTCTAGAAACTGATAATCTCCTTTAAACAGCAACTGTATATCATCAGCAAAGACGTACGGTTCACACAGCGTATCAAATTTTAGAAAAAGATCGTTGATATAAAGAGTGAAGAGAATCGGGTCCAAGATTGAACCTTGCGGCAGCTCACTCTTTACGCTGAGCATTAGCATTACTATATCTACCATTGGCACAAACCTGTTGCTTCCTTTGTGAAAGATATGAGTAAATTTACTCCTACAAGCATTGTTTGCAAAACCATAAAAATTATATAACTTATAAATCAAAAATGTATGATCCACTCGGTCAAACGCTTTTTCCATATCCAATGACACCAATACGAGTATATGTACATAATTTGCTCCCATAGAAATTTTCCCGAATATTATCAGTCAGACCTAGTAGTAAAGAAGTAGTGCTTCTATCCTTTCTGAATCCGCATTGACAATCATTCAAAAAAGACCTAACCTCAACATGTCTACTTTGCCTTGTTACCAATGAAATATATTTTTATTAACCTTCAACATAATCAAATGCAGTGAATGCAATAAACAAAATATTTGACATAACTGATAATGAGTATCTGGTATAAAAGTGAAAGAAATTTGATTAACAACCTCACTAATAAAAAAAAATTGGCTGAAAGTTTCTAAAATCATTTTTATATTACACTTTGACAACCTGTTTCCATAAAACGTTCAAAACGGAAGGCGAACGAATCGTCTGTGGACGAAAGCATTGTTAAGAGGGGTTTTGTAAAACGCGTGAAAGTTTTCGTCAATAAAACTCGTCAACAAACTTTGCCAACAAAACAAAATAAAAAGTTTTGAAAACACACTTTTACCATGACATATTCTTTCAAAATGTCTTTATATTGATTCACTCAAAAAAAGTAGTCGTTTTGGTAACCCTACATAATAAAAATAAAAGCTCTTCAAAACGGATGCATTAGAATTAAAGAAAAAAAAAAAAACGAACAGAAATAATTATTCATTTGCTTTTCGAACGAATCGAGTGATTCATTTTATAGAAACATGCTGTGAATTGCCGTTGAAATTCTGTATTAGAATAGGAAAGGGAAATAATATTTGAGTAAGAATAACAAATTTACAAGTAAATATTTAGGATTTAGATATGTGTTACTGTATGTTAATTTGTGTACTTGTCAAAAATTTTATTTTATGGTGCTCCACTTCTAAAAAAAAATTAACTGTCTGTTTCCAAAAAACTTTTAAAACTATTGGCGAACGAATGACCTATGAACCAAAGAATTATTAACAGGGTTTTTATACAACATATGAAAGTTTTCGTCAACTATTACAGTTTTCAGAAAACAATGTTTCCATTCCATACTTTTTTAATTTTTTTCATATTGATCCACAGTAGTTCTATGATATCCGTACTCAATAATAGTAAAAGCTCTTCAAAATGAATATCAATTCGAATTACAAAAACGATCACAAATACAGGATGTCCGTCGGGAAGGTATGTTACTTTGTTTGTTTATAATTTTTGATGAAATGAAAGAGAATGGATCTTATATTTATAATTTTATTTAATGTTGGCAATTATGAATGGAATACAATATCAGATAAATGTCCGCCTCTGTTAGCCTCACAAATGCGAGCCCTTTTAAGTACATTTTTCATAACATTCTCACACATTTCACGCGGTATTTCATTAATTTCATCACGAATATTTTGCTTGAGTTGCTAAAGTATTACTTTCTGGTTTGTTTGCATAAACCTTGCTTTTCACATATCCCCACAAAAAGAAGTCCGGAGCAGTCAAATCAGGCCACCGTGGAGGTCAAGCAACATTACCATTTCTTGAAATAATTTGTTGTGGTAAGAGGTCTCGCAGTAATTCCATTGTAATCCTCGCTGTATGAGATGTGGCACCATCTTTTTAATACCACATGTTAATGGTCTTGCGGAAGAAGCTCTTGTGTCAACTGAATCTTAAATGGAAACAAACGCAAATTATTGTGCAAATATGGTCCAAAGTTGTTCTTTGAAGACCAAGTTCCTGAGCACGGCGTCGAATTGAGGTTGATGGATTGTTTTGCACACTTTCCTGAGCAGCAGTAAAGTTTTCAGCCGATCTTGCAGTACGTTGTGGTCCATGCTTGGCCCTATTAGCTGCAGACCCTCTTTCTTCGAGATCATTCACTACACGATAAATAGTGTGTCTTGTTGGCACGTTGTTTCTCCCAAAAATTTCACGTAACTTTCTCCTCGTCACAGTAATCGATGATTAATTTTGATAAAATGTTTTGACGATTAAAGCACGTTGGTTTATCAAATATTTTTCATAATAAATTTGATACGTCTCTACTTCACGACTGCCTAATATGAACTGTCAACTAATGTTTACCAAAATGGTGATAAAGCAAAGTAGCATACCTTCCCGACGGGCACCCTGTACTTGTTCATTTGCTTTCCGAACGAATTGTTTGGGTTGTACATTTTTGTTAAAGTGTAAAATCTCCGTTTATCATGAGTAGTGATACGAGTAAAAACTACTATCTGATACTGAAAATAAATTGTAAACTTTCACGAACGAAGAAGACAGAAGTAACATATAAAATACAAAATATTCATTATTCATTCAAATTTATTGTATCACTTTCAAAACAGTCCCTTTCCGAAATAATACACCTACGCCAAAACATTTTTCAGACGCATTTTCCTAAAACAGAAAATGGGGGTCTTGAAGTAGTAATTTAGGTTTTAGAAATGAAACAAAAGTCAGTCGTAATTTTATCAGGTGAATACGGTGGTGGTTCGATGTTTGATGAATTTTTTACAAAAACGAAGCCACACTTGTGGAATGGTGGTGTTGGTGAGTTTCCTTTAAACAAATATAGTTTTCTTAAAAGAATTTCTTACCCCAAATGTCTTATAACGCCCAGGTAATATTTTGTAGTTACAGTCTGACCTTCTGCCAAGAATTCCGAGCACATAACTCCGCCATATTCAAAGATACCAGTCAACCTTACCTTAACTTTTGCCCGAATTTTCTGCTTTTTTCGGTTTCGGTTCAGTCGAAAGAACCCATTCCAAAGCTTGCTGACTATGTCGTCAGTTATGATGCGTCTTATGAGAGAAGGTTCGGAATTGACCCGTTATTTCATGCCATCAGTAATCTTTTCACTATTGGCAATGCGTTTCATGTTCACATAATCGTGTAAAACGATATGAACTACTAACTACTCAACTATTCGGCATACGATATTCTTTTTGCAATGCAAAATTTTGGACAAATTGTTTGTTCGATATTTCGATTTATAGTGAAAATCGCATAACACACTTGTGATTAACTGACAAATTTGAACGAAATCGTGCTACAAACACAAATCGTAATAGTTTTATTTCTATGTGAGCAACCAGTTTTTTTTTTATTTGGCGGGTTACTGTTTACAGTTATTAAAATGATTGCAGCGGAGTGCAGCGGAATTTAGGTAGTAGTTTGTCGGCACTCCCCCGAGTAGGTGGACCATTATGAGGTGGGTAAACAATCTGTAATCATCGTACGAAGAGCGTGCCATTGAGATCCCTATATTCGCCAAATCCAAGCTCTTCGACTCGAAGCTTATCGGCGCAGATTCTAGCCAGCAGACGGTCATTACAATGGATAATTCATGATGACTGAAACTCGTCTCCGTACAAAGTCCAAATTATAAGTAAGTTAAACCTTCCAGATTCACAATTCGCCTGGAATTTTGACGGAACTGCGCCCAAAATATGTCACGGTGTGGTGTGCAGTTTCATGAAGGTGTAACAGTAACTGTTATTTAAAGATATTGAAGAAATTTAGTTTTCACTCAGACTTGCACCGAAGACTTATCTCTCTCAATAGCATTTGGTTCCAACAAGGACCGGTTACGGCGAAGCTCTAATGAAAATTCCCAAAAAAATTAATATCCAGAAACTCCGCTTTTTGCTGGTCCCCAAAATCACCTGACCTGACTGCAACAGATCTTTTTTTTGGGGTTACGTCGAACAAGAGGTGTACAAAGCGAAACTAAGGAATGTGACTGAATGGAAGCAGTCAATTAAAACCATAAATGAGGTGATCCCGATTTTAACTCTTCAGGCTGATAAAAAAAAGACTTTTTATACAATAAAAAAATAATGAAATACATTGATTAAAAAAAGTTCTTTAAATTTCTTATTGTAACACAATTGGTGCGCCACCCTGTAAATGGTAGATAGCGCTAAAACTCCGCGTCACTACAGAAGGTAGCTCTGTACCAATTCAAGCACAAAAAAAAATTGTCAATCCCTTTAAGCGGGACTTCTGAACGATCAATTAACAATATTTTTGCAAAATATATAGATCGTAAACTTTATAAGATGAACCAGATGTAGAAAATAATAAAAACGAATCCATCAAAATACTACTTAAACTGTTTTATGTTTGCTAGACTCACTATTGTTTGAGCACGCGTAAAATATGGACTTCAACAAAGAGAAAATGGGTCATATTTTACAGTTTCTCTTTCATAAGGACGAACAGTCAAGCCAGGCATTTGAAAATGTGAATGCTGTTTATGATCCTGATACTGTAACAGCCAATCATGCGCAATTCCAGTTTCGCCGATTTTGTTCCGATAATTTTGATATCAGAGATGCACCACATTGTAGAAGGACATGTCTCATGGACAGAATTTTCCTCCGCAAATCACTGCTGAATCTCAACAAACTCGAAACATTTTTGAAACGGATGGTGGTTGATGATGAAAAGTATGTCACGACAACGAATAGCGGTGAATGGAGAGCAAACGGTAACCACGGCAGTATGACAACAAATGACTGCTACATTTGTTGTGCCAATGCGGTTGATTTTGCTCAAGAGATGCTGAAAGAAATAGGCTGTCTTAGATTTTTTATCAATAGAGGGATGAGAGTTTCTATGGGAGCTGTGTAATGGAATTAGTTTCAAAATAGCAACAAGTTATTAAACAAAACCGAGGGTATTTCACCTGAATCGCATCATTCTAACCAATACACCTCGTACGTTGGTGAATGTGATGACCTAAGAAAATAATTGTTGATCGTTACGAAAAGTTATCAGTAATATGTTTTTCACTCACTGTACTCACGGTACAAAATGGGTAAAATAGCCACTCCCCTTTTAAGAGCTCCGACGGAAGACGGACATTTCATTTTGATTCGAAAAATGTGAAATTTAACAAGTCCTTAAAATTTTGTGTAGCTAAACATGACTTAAGATATTCTGGGCGATTGGCATTCTGATACAAATATTCTTAACCCCAAATTATTTTACTTAACATAATTTTTAAAAAGACATATCTTTAACGATATTATTGCTGTTGCTGAAATATTAAGTTATTGTTGACCTTTTCTAAAGTGTTTCCTTTAAATTTTTCCGACAACATATCTCTCCCTATTGGCTAAATAATTTAGTATTTTTTTTTTTTTTTTTTTTGCAGTAAAGAAGTTAACTTTAGAATAGAGCAATTGTCAACAATATTGTGATAATGAATATATCATTTGTTGCAACACAGACCGAATTTCTATATACATACATAAAAGGGAAGCAATTTAAGGTATATGACCATAATAACAATCATAATAAATATTAAAATGAAGAAGCCATATGGTAAAGTGTACTGCCATTGATGCGAATGAATCAAAAGAATTTTAAGATAAAATTGAAGTGTGCAAGGATGTGTGAAGCCAGATATAGTGATATTCTTAATATTTGCCATAATATGCAATTTACCAATAACGGCTACAAGCAGACGTTTATATTGGAACATTCGCTACGCCCTCAAATACCCCAGAGATAAATACTGATCCACAAATCTGTACGCACAAATGAACACAGCCGCAGACGAGCATGAACACACATATTCAAAGTAAATCACATAATCTTTACGCACACAGCCATCAATGTGGTTAAGTGCTGATAAAACATGCTGGCTGGGCCGTTTTCACAACACTTTGTATGTACGTATGTGTGCGTTCAGGTTCAAAATATCCGACAAACACAAATACGTTCCAAAATGTATTTGGTGTGCCCATATTTACTCGTAGATACACTTATAGAAATGTACTTTGAACAATTATATGGCCACACTTGTGTTAGGGATGATATGGGTACTTATGCGTGTGTCAAAGATTGTGTAGAACCATTTTTCACCCAAAGTATTTCGTTATTGCGATTCTGTCCAGACGTTTGTTGGGATATGGGGGAGTTTACAAAATCAATTTAGACCTCTTTGCGAAAATTTTCAACAAATAGACTGAGGGTTACAAACCATATGCAATTTTATGTTGGTTTGATTCACTGGTTCAAACAAATCTTGCACTATAGATTCGGTTCATTTGTTTAAATCAGAATGGATCTAACCAAGATAAACATTTCTGTCAGGCGAACTGACTTACATATATCCTCACCCTCCGCCATTATGCGTTGATGTCTGATTGACATCAACAAAGAGATATATGAGTATCAGAAGGGTTTTTGGACGATTTTAACCAAATTTACTAGGCATTGTAGTGCATACGATTGACAAAAATTTAAGTAATATACGTATTAGTAACTGCAGTTAACGAATTGCTTGATAAATTTCTATACGCTGTAGCAGGGGTCTTTGCAACCCCTGACTTTTGTTCTCAAAACGAGATTCATCAAGCACATGGCTGCGATAAATTTGACTACTACAGTATGTTCGAGGATTGGAAAATACGCTGTCACAAGTGTATTATATCTGAGGGGGACTACTTGGAAGGAGATAAAATAGAAATTGAAGAATAAATAAATATTTTTTAAGAAAAATGAAAATTCGCTAATTTTTTGAAGACCCTCGTATGTACATCTGACAGTAAATTATGTAGGTAGGAGATGTGGTTATCCGTTCAAATTTTTTCAAATAGCAATAACCAAATGCAATGCAAAACATTTAAGTAACTACAATTTACTATTTAGAAATTAAAGGGGAAGGTATTAGAAGGAATGTGTCGCTGCTTTCCATTTTCATTGTCAGAACATAGTTTATAAATGCATGTGCTCCAAGTTTTCCGAATGCACGAACACCGCATAAAAGGTATGAATCTACAAATATGTGGGTTAAATCGACTATTTGCATGGGAGGTAACGTAGGGGAGTTGCCACTTGTTCTACTTTTGTTACTTTTCTGTACACATTAAAGTACCGGATTATCCATTTTTTGGTTTCGAAAGTAACATTAAATAAAACACACATAAAACTATGATTTCGATGAAACTTTCGTTTTATTACAATGCTTGGACTTTGTTATTATCTACGAAATACAATGCCATTTAAATGACCGCCTATGAATTGGTTGCAGCAGTGGTTCGGCCAACGTCATTATCGAAAAAATATGACCTAATGACACCTCATGACTTTGGCTTTTGATTTGATTTGACTTTTCGACAATCACTTCTGGCTTTTCCACAGTCACTTCTGCATTCTCCGAGCCCCATATGCTACAATTTTGCTTGTTTTTGACATAACCACCGAGCGGGAAATGAGTTTCATCGGTTGGAAGCTCACGTTTGAATCAGCACTTTTGTACTAAGTTGTAACTATTTTTACGCGATCCATATTCGTAAATGTCAAACCTTTAACAGCTGACAACCTGGACTAGTAACCTGAAAACTTTGCCGGGCCGTCTGTTTTTAAACCACTAAATGGATAACCCTATATAAATCAATATGTTGAACTAAAGGCCCTTGCATCTTGTTAATTATAGAGAACTAAATTTCGGGTAATCGGCAAATTTATATAAGAGATAACAGAAGCAATATGGCAACACTGTTTTTTATCACTTCGAATATTTAGTATGTAGTAAACTTAACTAAATTTATTATAATGCAGCTGTACTCATATACAAATTATAAACCCAAGGAAATATGGGTTAAATAGATCATTTGTGAGGGAGGTACCAGAATGGGCGTGGTTATTCGGTTGATTTTCCTAAATTCTGCCGGACTACGAATATGGAGTTATATAGTTATATAAGTTGAATTTCAGAAGATAGGTCAATTTGTACTGGCCCAGCGGACGTAATACACCGACGTAGCCTATTTAAAATCTCCTGAAAAAATTAAAATATTAGGCTGTGCAAAGTTTTAACAGGTTCCATAAAGATTTACGACCGCTATCGTGTTTATCAGATAGCCAAACAGGCGGACATCGCTTAATTGACTCTTAAACTCGTGAAATGCATTTGGCTAAAAAAATGTTTTTAATACTTTAGATGCTTCTTTCTGGGTGTTACATTTATTGCCAAACCAACTATATAACTATACATTTTTAGTCTAGTTGCAGTTTCTCAAGCTGAAGTTCAGAAACATCAATAGATAGTAAGTATTCTCCATTGAGCCGGGCGCAGACTGCGCGTGAGTAACTATCCTATAACAAATGCGAGGAAAGTTGGGGAATTTGTCTGTTTTCAGGTTTATTAATTAATCAGATTTCACGGTCTGGTGACTTGAGAATAGGATGGAATTTCCAAAAAGGACGGATTGCATGGCCTCGTTGCTGAAAATTGTTTCATTGGTCATTTTTGCCACAAAGGAACACTCAGTTTGATAACAAAGTACTGCTCAGTCGTGTAACATGACATTGATGTTTGATTGAATAAGAAATGACAGATTTGACAGGCGCCACCAAAACAGTATCGTTGCCACAGAACGTTAACATCGAACTCTCCTATTTGGAAAACTAGTTATACTGTTTCAATATTTACAGAAGAAGCTGAAAGTGTCGCCGATATAAAGAGCATTCTAGGCCTACAAACGCATTTTTGTGTTCCTATTTGAAAGGCTTTATCAGGTATATCAAATTATTTAAAAAACTAGCTTATAATTCGTTTTCTAAATTTTCTAAGCAAATTTCATAAATGTAGAATTGCTAATTAGCTATAAATTGGGAATGTTTTATTAGTCTATAAATATTATATTAAACACGCTTGTATTATATTCTTCAAACGTTTTTGCCAACGTACGTTTAAGCTTTATCAAATGAGGATATTCCACTCTTTCCTTTACTTTTAAGAAGAGAAATGTTTGTTTGGTGAAAATCATCCATCAAATAAGTACAATTGCCATTGTTACACTTTCGGTACTTTTGAGACGTCAAGGATTATCATCCTTGACACATGCACATACACGGTAAATGATATTTTATGGAAGCACTACAGCAGTGGCAGTGGCAGTGGCAGTGACAGTGGATGAGAATCTGGAAGTGGCAACTGCCAATAGATAATGCAACCAACCAATTGATGGTGGTATTTTTAACCTTTAACTATAAACATGAGTGCTGAGCAAGTAGCATATACGATAACCGTTTAAAGGGAAACCAGTTCCAAATGGATGGGTGTGGATAAAGCACAAATACGAACAAGGACAATGATGAGAACGACGAACGGCGCCATATAAGAATAGAACAGTGCAAATTGTGCTAAAGGAGGGACGCAATAAAAACTTAGACTGTTAAATAACAATATAATACACACATTCAGACTTACCTACCATGAATATTGGACACAGATACAGGCGTATAAACTCACATATAAATATCAAGCACTCGAACAAATGTGTGTGTTTGAATGGCTCATATATGCGCGTGTGTGTGTACTTAAGAAGCATTGTGCCGAGATAAGCGTGTGCAATATTATTTGACCCACTTAGTAAATTAAGTGTAAAAGCATCTTAAATAGAAATACAGTACACTTGCCAGCAACATTATTCAACCATTCTAGAAATTGTCACTATCCAGCGAGTGTAGGAAAAACAAAGCATGAAAGTTTTCAACGATGAAGGACAATCATTTTGAAAAATTGATAAGAATATGTTTCAAAGTATACATATAGTTAAGATTCTGAAATTATCATAAACTGGGTAGTTGGAAGCGCCAAGAGATAGCTTAAGATACATGACAACATTTTGATGGTGGTTAACCGCAATCCACAGGCCACAAAAATAAAGTATTACGATGGCGGTCCCAAAACTAGCCGAAAATATGCACAGATGATGCCAGTAGTTTGAAAATAAGAATATTTTGGTGAAAAGTGGCAGCCTTATAAAATATATGTTTTGAGTTTTAAAGCGCCCCGTTGTTTATTTTTATTTTTTATTTGATCCATCAAATCGATCTCAGTGAATTTGTAAACATAGACAAATTTTGTTATCGTTATGTAACTCAATATTTCCATTTGAAAGGTTTCAGTCCAATCAATGTTAAAGTCGAGCTAGATTCTACGAGTCTGCTTCTTCGTTTGTGACTGAGAAATACTGGGTATACTGGTAGAGTTTAAACAAGGCCGTACGAACTGACAAGCCAAACACCATAGTGGTCGACCAATTAAGGTGTCCACGACACCAGATAGGGATAAGAAAATTCGCAAAATGGTATTGGATGATTGTCAGCTGAAGGTGCGTGAGCTAACTGAAATGGTAGGCATTGCATTACTTTTCAAGCGCTGTACATTGTATATTGAACGAGGATTTGAAGATGAGAAAGCTGAGCGAAAGATGGTTGCTGCGCTTGCTTTCAATACAGCAAAAACAGGTGTTTCAGTAGAGTGTTTAGCGATATTTCATCGCAACAAAGCCAAATTTTTGCGTCGATTTATAACCATGACAAAGGAGGAAAGGAAAAGTTAGAGCAGTAGACAGGAATGGGAGAATCCTATGCAAAGGAGGCGAAGCCGGTTCAATCTGCGGACAAGGTTATGGAGTATATTTCTTGAGATGCGCGTGGGGTTATTTTTATTGATTATCTTCAGAAAGGAAAAACCATAAACGGCGGATATTATTCTAATTTATTGCAGCATTTACGTGATGAAATTATGGAAAAGGGCCGCATTTGGCGAAAAAGAAAGTGTTATTTCATAAGGGCAATGCTCCAGATCGCACGTCTACTATTGAGATGCCCAAAATTAATGAATTAAAGTTCGAATTGCCTTATGATTCACATTTTCGCCAGATTTGGCCCCTCGGACTATCTGCTATTTGCAAACTTGAGAAAATGACTCAGTAATAAAAGATTTGCCAACAATGAAAACGTGGAGTCTGCGGCTGATAGTTATTTTAAGGAGTTTAACATTTTATACTATAAACTAGGTATAGAAGCCATTGATTATCGCTGAAAAAAGCGTGTTGAGCTAAAAGGAGTTTATGTTGAAAAATAAAGAAAATTCTTCTTAACTTTTTTGTGTCTTCTTTGTTAGGTCGACTAGTTTTGGAAATACCCTCGTATAAGAGATTACCAATTAATAGAGATTACAATGCAATAGAAAAGTCCGATGCAATTGGTTGACATTCAAACTATGTATAAGTTTAATCGAACCAGAAAGTAATTGGCATACAATTTATTGTATGGTTATCCTCAACTTCAATTAAGCTCATATAAGCCATATAAAAAGATGACAGAAGAACTTTGGTTTATACGGTTTTATAAATAGTGAAACAAATGCCGGCGTCTACGACATATTTTCATTCGCTCTGCTGAAGGCTAGATATAGATTATCATCTTGCGATTGTCATGATATTCAGAAAGGAAAGTGATTACGTCTGGATCTATGTAAAAGGGAAACAAATTTCCCATAATGCAATATCTTCCAAAACCAAAGGATGTAGATTTCGCAGGTGTTTCTTTAAGTTATACATAAAACCATTATTAAAACGACAAACGGATTCAGAAAACAACGTTGTGAAAAGGTAATTACACTAATGCCCCCAGTAACAATAACATGTTGTGACTTTTATCAGTTCAAGATCTTACGCAGAATTTTAGCATTTCTAACAATAATACACATATTGTCCTTATTTATTATGTGCTGTGAACGTGAGAAACTAGTGAGCAATGTGTGTGTATAGAATTCATATATAGGGCTAATTCCACACCAAAAATTGTTTCGTATTGCAATAACACACGTACAAATATTTGACATTTCTTGTTTACATATACTAATTTCATAGTTTCATAGTAATACTGGCTCTGTGCTAGCATTTCTGTTTGCCCCATAACACCGGTTTGCTTAAGGTCCGGTTAATTGCTTGTGTAAGTTCCTGTTCCCATTTTCTTAGTAAATATTTGACCCACATCCGAACATTTCATTATCACATTTTATTGACTCAAACGCTGTTAGTTTCATATTTCGGTTGCATTGATTTGAGTCTAAAACTACACGTATGCCGATAGATTTTCAATGAAAAAAAAAAAAAAATAATCCTAGAAGAAGTATCATAAATCTAACGAGCTTCCGAGTGGGGATGTCGCCAAATCAGTTTGGGTCTCCAATGCTTTAAATATAATTCGATTACCTAAGTATGATAATTATAACGCATTTTGCAAACAAAATAATAAAAAATAAAGTGAAAATAATAAACCTAATTAAGTAATATTTTGGCGTGAATTCAAATGAAAAATGTTTTATGCTTTAGAAATTCAAATGTTATGGAAAATGACGATAAGCGCCAAATAAACAACATTAAGTTTAAAGCTTTGCTATATATTTCAGCCAGATGCAACAAAATACGAGGTGTATTCAAAAATAGGTGAATTCTCCAATTACGTATGGGCTACGTACATTCGACTTTCGATTATTATTTTTTTATGTCGTTTTATCCATATAGCATGTTTGGTTTGTTTGTGAGAGGCATAAAGAAGACAAGTGTTTTGCGTGTTCGGCGATTTTCTACTATCGAAAAAATTGATCAAAGAAGTTGCATCAAATTTTGTGTAAAAAATGGAATTAAGTGCTCAAAAACACTTAACAGTGGCATACGGTGAGAGTACTCTGAGTCAAAAAAAATGTTTACAAGTGGTACAAGCTTTTTACAGAAGGTCGAGAAGATGTGAATCACGATGCTCGCTCTGGACAACCTCAGCACATCAACAACCGATGAAAATTTTGAGAAAGTGAAAATTGTTATGGAGAATCGTCGAATCACAATTAGAGAAGTTGCCGATGATGTCGGCATATCGGTTGGATCATGCCATGCATTTTTTTCGGATATTTTGGACATGAAGCATGTGGCAGCGAAGTTCGTCCCAAAATAATAATAATAATAAGCATTGCTCAGGAATTGTTGAATGACGTCAACAATGATCCAGATTTGCTTAAAAGGCTCGTAACCAGTGACGAATTATAGGCATATGGTTATGGCATCGAAACCAAAGTCCAATCGTCCCAATGGAAGAGTCCAGGAGAGCAAAAGTCAAAAAATGCACGCCAAGTTCGATCAAATGTCAAGGTTTTGCTCGATTACCATGGCATAGTGCATCAGGAGTTCTCACCACAAGGTCGTACGGTAAATAGGGAGTATCACCTTGAAGCTATGTGGCGTTTTCGTGAATCAATATGAAAAAACGGCAGGAATTGTGGAAAGAAAAATGCATGGCTTTTGCATCATGATAATGCACCTGCTCAATCATCTTTGCTTGTGAGAGATTATTTGGCCAATACCATTATCATGCCTCAGCCACCGTATTCACCAGATTTGCCCCCCTACGACTTTTTCCTGTTCCCAAGATTGTAGAGATCCACGAAAAGACGGCGTTTTGCGACGATTGGGGAGATACAACCCGAATCATTGAGAGAGCTCAAGGACATAATAAAAAGTCTGATATGCACTTTTTATTATGTCCTTGAGCTCTCTCAGCGATTCGGTTTGAATCTTCTCAATCGTCGCAAAACGCCGTCTTCTGCTTCAAGGATTGGAAAAAATGCTGGCACAAGTGTATTATATTTGAGGGGGACTACTTTGAAGGAGACAAAATAGAAATTGATGAATAAATAAATATTTTTTGAGAAAAATTAAAATTCACCTTATGTTTTGAACACATTTCTTACTTAATTTTGCGGTCTAGCTTGGCTCCGCCGGAAATTATTGTTTATGTCATCTATTTAGTGGTTTTAAAACCGCCGGTCTGGCAAGGCTGTCAGCTATTAAATACCTGTCATCTGAAGTGATATTTATTTAGTTAAAGGTTTGCCATTTACGAATATGGATCGTTTACCAAGCAAAGAACGCTACTACAAATGGTGATTGAAACGTGGGCTTGCAATCGAACACAATTTTCTTAAGCGATGAAACTCATTTCTCACTCGGTGGTTAGCAGAGAGCCAACACATGGTTATGGAAAAGCCATTGCATCCGGAAAAAGTGACTGTTTGGTGGGCATTATCGCCTGGAGGTGTCATAAGGTCATATCTTGTTTTTCGAAAACTACCTTAAAATGATCCACTGCTGCAACCAATCCAACAATGACAATGTATTTCGTACATAATGACAAGGTCCGAGCATTATAATGGAATATACGTTTCATCGAAATCCTAGTTTTATGTGTGTTTTATTTAACTTTACTTTTGATAACTAGAAATTGATAAGCCTGTATTGAAATATGTTTAGGTATTTGCGTTCTTGCAGTTTAATGCGTACACAATATTCTAAAGCAAATAGCGGATGACAGTTGGAATTCCATCTCACGACTTTTACAATTTTCGAAACTAACTGCTGACATAAAAAAATAGTTTAGACCAGAAAATTTGTGAGTGTGAGAATTTCATAATAAGGGAAACGGAAAACGTATCGCGTTGGTTGCGTAAGCAAAACTAAAATTGGCCATATTTATATGACACCAGAAAATTCGAAGACGGCATAATAGTCTAACTAAGTCTAAAAAAATCCTTTTGTAAAATGTCGATCAAAAATATTTATTATTTACAAGGAGGATATTTTTTGTTTTTTTTTTGTTCAAATAATAATTTACAATAATAAACTGATAGCACACGGGGTTACAAAATATTTTCGGTTCGTAAAAATGAACTTTCTTCGGAAGGGAATGATTTGATATGATACAGCGAAAGTGTAACATTTGGAAGGAAAGATTTAAAGTATGAACCATCTTTTGATCAAGTGTGTTTCATGACTTTTTAAGTCGATGGCGCGATATCTGTCCGTCTGATACGATACGAGGGCCGTGGTTAAAAAATACATCCTTTTAAAAATATCCCGCACATTATAAATCAATCCAATTGACAAAAAGTTAGATTATTGCTGGTTACTTATGAGGAGACACTGGGAGAAACTAATTTACGGGAGTTGGTAAAAGGGGTGAGTTGATGTAGTCCAATTATAATTTCCGACTACGATCTTGCAAAATGTTGGGCTGTGCCAAGTTTCAAAAAATACCATAATAATTTATGGTAGTTATCGTGTTCACCATTCAGCCAGCCAGACGGACGAACATTGCTTAATCGACTTAAAGTAATGAAACACATTTGGTCAAAAGACACTGGTTAATTTAAACGCTTTCTTCTAGTTGTTACATTTTTGGCCGTATCAACTGACATATACCTTCATTCCTCTGGGAGAAGTTATAATGATGAAATCCAGGTAGAAAAACTGTTGTCGCCTTTGCTCCTGAGGAATTCAAAAGAAATTGGTTCAAATTTTTTAAAAAATGATTGCAAATAATGAAATAGATAATGACAAAATTATTCACCGTTATGTGATTCAATATTTGAAAGATCACAGTCAAACCAATATAAAAGCCGTGCTGTTTCTACTCTGGGGGAGCCTGGTCCTTCGTTTACTACTGCAAAATATTGGGTAGCGGAGTTTAAACGAGACCGTACGAGCACTTTACGAAAAAGAAAGTGTTGTTTCACCAAGACAATGCTCCAGTTCGCATATCATTGAATTGAAGTTCAATTCAACTCAAGTTAATGAATTAAAATTCGAATTTCTTCATCACGCACCTTATTCGCCAGATTTAGCTCCTATTACTATTTTCTGTTTCAAAACTTGCAAAAATAGCTCAGTGGTAAAAGATTTGTCAACAATAACGAGGTGGTGTCTGCAGTTGATGGCTATTTTAAGGAGTTTGACAGCTCTTACTATAAACAGGGTACAGAAGATATTAAATATCGCTCGAAAAAGTGTATTGAGCTAAAAAGATTATATGTTGGTGAATAAAAACAGATATAAAAATAGAATAGAATAGAATAGAAGTAGCAGCTGATTGATTGCAGCTGGGGCAAATGGACTGTTGTTGTTATTGCTGCAGTCAATTTGATGTGGTGATCGACACTGGACCCGGTTAGAAATTTCTAGAGTGGGTTGTGGACTGTTTTTGGGTTTGAGGTAATCTTCTGTACCGCTGGGAAGGCAAGTCAACCTGCTGATGATTGTTATGGCGCCTTTTAATCAGATAATTTCTCAAGAGATTTGAGAAATTATTTGGTCGTAGGTTGTGAAATAAAAGAAATTAAGGTTGTTAATTTCAATTCAATATAAATATATTTGGGAAGCTGTGATGCTTACCGCTTGAGCTGTGCAGAGCAACTACTTTTTGGTTTTACAATTTATGGTAGTTACAAGTGTAATTTTTGGCTTTCGTTAAATATTATCTGAACAATTCACAATATCTTGGCACAATTTGATTTAATCTTATATTAGGTATGTTCATGAAACGTTTTGCAAATTTATTTTAAATTCATTTTTAAATTCATTTTTAATAAGTTTTTATAAGAAAAGATAAGTATAAGTATTATTTATAACAAGTTCTGGTAAAAAAGGTAAGTATAAACATCATGTCTATACAGTTGGAAAATAAAGAAGATTGTCAGGTCGACTGACTTACAGAATTTCTTTTACGTTGTCGCAAAAGTACGAGTGGTGACAGAAGGCGGGTGAGAATTGCTAAATTCTTATTTAATTTTTACAACTTGGCCAATCTTTTTCAGTATGCAGTACTAAATGTCTCATGCCTGCTCAATTATTCTGAACACAGTGCTGCAATTGAAAGACATGGATCTAGGAATATTTAAGTTAAATAAGGAAATTTATATTGGAGATATCAAAGAGGATGTTAATTTCATTAATTTCGTCACATTTTACCCAATATTGTATTGGGTTATGATAGATAAGAATTTAAGTAATTTCAGGGTAAGAATTGGGGATTACAGCGAAAAATTTAAATTTCGATAAATCAGTCAAGCGGTCAATTTTTGTGAGAGGTACCAGGATGGTCTATTTTCATTCTCAGAACTCAATTTACCAAGCACACGAGATGTGCAAAATATTGCCGAATTTGGGATAACTGATGGACACATATCGGGGGAGAACACTCGTATATGGTTTAAATCGGTTATTTATATGGAAGATACCAGAAGTGGCCCCTTTTAGCACTTCGCACACTTTTGTATTAACATAAATGGAGGTTGAGTGAAGGTATATACGAGACAGTTTACCAAATTGAAATTTCTGTATTGAATTTTGTTTTAAGTTTGGCTCGTTGACACACCCAGTGTGAAGCAGGCATACCATTTCATTGGTACGCCGAAATCCGGGTCTTTTCGAACTAATCGCAAATCCATATTTTGGAAAATAAGCAGCAATATTTATCTGTTAGCAATAGAGATTCTTTGTTTTATTAAAATTATAATTCTAAACTCGATTGTACTATGTTTAGAATTTTATTCTGCAGATTCCACTAATAAATCTGCTACTTATGGAGAACGAAATATGTTTCTTTTATACAACTCCTTTCCGTTCTGCTTTGCGAACAAGTGGCCTGAATAACAATTGCTACTACCCCGTTAAATACAAAAGAACAAGTGGGTGTATCCCCTACCTCCGAGTTTAGTGGCATTGATTGCTCCACAATAGTGGTAACGAGCTTTCAACGATAACGTTTTTCCTCTCGTGTTCTTGATAGTACTGCTTCTGGATTTAACACTCTGTTAAGTAGAATTTTATTGCTTGACAACATCAGTGTGAAGTTAACACTCCCATTGTCTTCCCACAGTAATCACATATGGATGTTTTCTATACATACAAATGTGTGTACGTTAATGTTTGTATCCGTATAATTTGTTTTTTATGGTTGCTTGCAAGTGAGACCGCCCACTGTAGCCCTTACCCATAGCTCTTTTTCTACACTTTGCTTTTATCACGATTTTGTTTTCCTATATTTGCAAGATAAATCACAAAAGAACATAAATATTAACACCATTTAGTTGCATTGCTGCTATAAACTTTGGCCCAAACTACAGTATTGGGACTGTAAGAGTTGCTACTTTTTAATTTAGATTGTTTTCATATAAATAAAATGTTACAGTAATATTTATTTGTTACTTCACTTTGGAATAGGGATCTAAGTTGACACAAAAGTTCGAATTTTCAACTTTTCGACTTTTTCAATTATATGAAAAGTAGATTTTTTCGACTTTTTGACAAATTTCCATAAACATAAAATTGTCCCATTACTGGCTGACTCCTCTTCGTACTGGTCAAACGAATGAAACTAGAGGCTTTTTTTTCAAATTCGGTATTTTTTTTTTTTTGAGGTAAAAATTGATTGAAATGGTACCACCGGCCGGACTAAACCGGTAAAACTAGATGGAAGTTGGCGCAATTTTCTATCTTATAGATTATAGATCTTATAGATTGTTTTTCAGTACGAGCTCTAAGTACAGGGTGTCCGTCGAGAAGGTACACTACCTGGT
This sequence comes from Philornis downsi, assembly GCA_019455685.1. Taxonomy (NCBI): domain Eukaryota; kingdom Metazoa; phylum Arthropoda; class Insecta; order Diptera; family Muscidae; genus Philornis; species Philornis downsi. The sequence continues at coordinate 446,160 of JAHXMU010000804.1, forward strand.
TTGGCGCCAATTTGGTAAACATTAGTCTTCACAGTTCATATTTGGCAGCCCTGAAGTAGAGACGCGGCAAATTTGTTATGAAAATTATTCGATAAGCCAACCTGTTTTAATCGTTAAAACATTTTATCAAAATCAATCATCGATTACTGTGACGATGAGAAAGTTACGTGGAATTTTTGGGAGAAACAACGTGCCAACAAAACGTACTATTTATCGTGGAGTGATTTCGAAGAAAGAGGGTCTGTAGCTGATAGGGCCAAACATGGACCACAACTTACTGCAAGATCGGCTGAAAACATTACTGCTGCTCAAGTAAGTGTTCAAAACTATGTTCAAAGAACAACTTTGGCCACAATTTTGCACAAGGATTTGCATTTGCTTCCATTTAAGATTCAGATGACACAAGAGGTTCTTCCACAAGACCATTTACGCCGCCGTACATATGCCAATAGGATATTACAGCTCGCCCATGACAACCCCGATTTTCATAAAAAAATCATAATGAGTGACGAGGCACATTTTCATTTGAATGGATATGTGAATAAACAGAATAGTCGGTTCTGGGCAATGGAAACCTCTCAAATTATTCATCAGTCATCTTTGAATCCATTAAAAGTGACAGTCTGGTGTGGGATTTGGTCAGGAGGAATCATTGGACCTTACTTCTTTGAAACTGAAAACGGCGTAACGGTAACTGTCAATGGGGAGCCATATCGTGGTATGATTGAAAACTTTTTAACGCCACAACTGCATGCTTTGGGCTTGATTAACATGTGGTATCAACAAGACGGTGCCACATCGCATACAGCCAGGATTACAATGGAATTACTGCGAGACCTCTTTCCACAACAAGTTATTTCAAGAAATGGTGATGTTGATTGGCCTCCACGTTCACCTGATTTGACTGCTTCGGACTTCTTTTTGGGGGGATATCTGAAAAGCAATGTTTATGCAAACAAACCAGAAATGCTTGAGCAACTCAAACAAAATGTTCGTGATGAAATTAATGAAATATGCTCAAAAGGGCTCGCATTGTTGAGGCTAACAGGGGCGGAAATTTATCTGATATTGTATTCCACACATAACTGCCGACATTAAATTAATCATTTATCAATATAAGATCCTTTCTCTTTCATTTAGTCAATAATTATAAACAAAAAAAAACAAAAAAACGGACACTCTGTACAAAATGTTCCGCTTTTATATTATTGAGATTAGTTGACGGTTGACATTCATCTTTACTTAGCACTTCGTCATTGGGAACTCTGGCTGTCTGTGGCATTTTCAGTACTCGGCGGAATATCCCCATCTACGAGGCCTCCAATTTGCGTTCATCTGATGTCTTGGCTGTCCAAACTTCCACCATATATAACAGCAAAGACCAAATACTCGTACATCTTTCTACAAAATGTATTTTTGTTGCTACGTTGATATCTCGTGATTGATCGACATTTTCTTGAAATTAAAAACAGGCATATCTCCCTATTTCTATGCTATGTTTAATTTATTTTTTAAGACTCCCAGATATTTAAAACTCCTATTTCTATATTTTTTTGACCAAAAAGGGGAATTTTTGAAACTCGTAGGTAGAGGAAGAAAGAAGAGGGGTGTCACCGGTACTGTCGTCAAGGATAAACGCTGAATCATTAAATTGAGGGTGTAAGTTCATCTACCAGCATAGACAACGTACGATAGGAATTCATAAAACTGCATGTCCTCAGTGGATGAAATATGAAGGAAAGAGCACCCCAAAACAAACGACTGACACCACTGGCCACCAAAATTAATGTAAACATTGCTATTAACACGTAACAAATAAAAATAAAAACAAATTCCCTTGCATTTCATGAATGAGACGTGGGAGAGCGTGAGAGAGAGTGAGCATACACGCATTCTATTTTTAGACTCACTGAACGAGACTTACAGTTTAACGACTATTCCGAACGCTACAGTTTGAGAAGCATTCACAAGACTTGCCGACTACTCGAATATTTGAAGTGTTCGTCAGATACATCGAGGTAACTAATGCTAATAGTGATAGATGGCTGTACGCAGGGTTGAACCTGGGATCATGCGAACGATAGCCACGGGTACTAACCTTCGCGCCACGGTCGGCCATGCAACAAATAGTTGAAACAAATTGCTGGAACAAACAGTTGAAGCTAAAGTCATTAAATTGGGAATGCCAATCCCTCTGTCAAGATATGCAAGCAAGGAAGAGGAATTGTGTAAAATTCCTGCTATAAGGTGTAAAACGAGGAATAAAGGGGTTAAAAATGGAACCGTCCCTTAAAAAACAACAAAGTGAAAACCATCAGGTGGTACTTGCGCAATGTTTGGAGGTATTTTGAAAATCATTCTTTGTGAATATATATGTAGACGTATATTTCACCATTGAGTGGGGTCAAATGACAGAAACTGAAGTCAAGGAATTAGATGTAAATATAAACAGGAAATAAATAGGAAAAAAATTGAACCAGACTGGATCTGAAGGTTAAGATTGAAAAGGCTAAGGGTAAGGAGTACAGGTCCCTTACTGCCTGTTCACATTTTGATAATGTGAATAATTTTTAGCGAAAATGCATAGACGAGAAAAAACAAAACCAAGACATCGTCTAGATTAATACATTACTCCATATTGACTGAAATATAAATTACTAACAGTTCAAGCGGCTGTGGGATAGAAAAGTGGCACATCCGTTATTAAACCGTTGAAGTCAGAATCGTGGAAATTGGCAAAGAGACACCCTGTAAATGCTGTAAATGATTGTAAATTGGAAACTAGCGGGCATTTGCTAGTTGAACATATAATGCCGGGTTTTCGACTTTTCATTTCTTTCAAATAAATTAAAAGTCTATAGTTTTTAAACGTTTCAAATATATGCAAAAAACCATTTTAAATATTATAATAATTATTTAAAAAATGTTTAATATAAAAATTAATATAGTGCGATATTGAAAATATAAATAAAATAAAATAAATCTTAAAATAGCACACAACATTTTTTTAATTTTCTCTTTTTTTCTTTCTTGTGCCTTATATATACGCATATTACTTAATCTAAGCTATACACTAAATTCACAATTATTTAGCACGGGCTTTGTTACCTTAATTGTTTGGTCAAAAATGGCCTGCATTGCCTCCCCCTTAGAGTATTGCGTTCGTATTGGACACCAATGGTCTCCCCACAAATTCTAAAAGAAAGATTTCGATAAATTAAAATTTTGTATATTTTATGGTGCGATAATTCAGATCGTTTTTACCAACCCAGAAATTTACCACTCCGTTCGCAGATGGAACTTGGGTGAAGGTATACATAAGCCAGTTCATTTGACTCAAGCGTCTGTACTGCTATTTGTTTATTTTATCCAAAACGAAATCATAAAATCCTGACAGCAAAGCAAGCTATCGTCAGTACACTGTAAATACATATGCATGTGATGTGGTGGTATAGGTAGGTACCAATGTGTGAAAGGTGCTGATAGTTATTTCCTCTTTCTACCACATAACATTTTCTGTGTCACACACACACGTACACACACATACGTGTTCTTCCATATGGCGTGTTAGCGATAATGTTTCTAGGTGCTGATGGTAACGATGATACTGATGCTGATGCAGATGTCGGTGATGAGGTGTGTATGAGTATTGATGTTGGTTTCACTTAGCATTCTAATTCGTTTTTTATACAAATGTCATTTGTTTGCGTTTTCTTCTTCCGAGTCTCTCGCTGTCTTCCTATGCTTATCGTATTTGCAAAAGTATTTTATATCATTCTTTTGAGTTTCCATTTGTGTATTAGAGTATAAGTGTTTGCGTTTAGACAAGTGTGCCCGTGTGTGTGTATGTGTGCGAATGTGTGTGTGTGTGTGTCAAATTCGCAATGACATCTTCTACTCGGTTGTACTTATAACTAAACAAATACAAACACATCTGTTTGAACATGCACTCTTGTTGCTTGTTAAGGATGTGGTGGTGCCTGTGTGAGTGGCGATGATCATGTGTGATTGGATTTTTTAATTTCCGTTTCCATTTAGAAAACTCTTATTAAATTAATGCCATTTAATTTGATTAGATTTGTCGCAATTACAATTCTATGGATTTAAACATATTCGTGACGTATTTAGAAATGTTTCTCATTAAAAATCTAAATGGGAGTTTGTTAGCGGAACAAAGAATGTTAGAAAAAAAAGAGGGAGGTGAACTAAGAACATTCATGATTTTTTTGCGAATTAGGTGTGAACGCTTGCATACTAGTCGGAAACGACAGATTAGTCGATACTCAGTTTAAAGCTTGGATTTTAAGTCAGATATATTTTTCTAAAATCCGGTTAAGTGTTTGAACGCTAGCACATTGCTTCAATTTAAATTAATATAGATTAGGATGACTACCTATCTGTCTGTTTCCCAATTCTTTTTATGTTACTATAAAAGCCGGGTCTCTTAAACTATTTATCTCGGGATTTTTTATACCTTTATCAGAAGAAGTGAAGCTATATTTCGTATTACCAAACGACCGCTACTTTGTACACGTGAGTACATTAAAACAGCTATATAGGGAGTTGAATTATTCTGTGACTTATCATGACTTTAATATTTTAATGGCAAACTTGCTGCTAAGCTTCTAATAGTTCAAATTTCGGGCAATACAGCATCATTGCTGATTTTTCCCAGAAAACCCGAATTTCGAATAATTCGTTCTCAAATTGAGGATAGGCCGAGAGAGAATTGTGCTGTTTAACTTTAAACTTTTCAGCTGCGGCATCCAGATCTATTCTATAGTTGCTTCTTTTTTGTTCCCTTGATTTACCGTTTTTTACCGTTTTTGTATGATCTCAATTTCATGAATGTAACTTCAGTTCTTTATTCCAGTACCACTTACATTATGCTGGCTTCATCCTTTTGTTTTTTAACGATGGTACAAATTTTTTCCCCTTTGTTTATTGTATCGCCTGAAAGTACGAATATCAAAAAATTCACTATAAAAGTAGGGTTTGCCCTAGTGTACAGACGAAATTTCATAATTTTGGCTTCGGCAATATGTTATTAGAATTAATACTATTTTTACCGTGAGAAGAAAGTGCATCATATATATATATAAAGTAGGGAAAGAATTAAAAAATAGGATTGTTCAAAAAATTCTGGTACATATAGGACTATACGCAGATGAAGCTTTGTATACCTGTTCTGGACAGTTGTAAAATTATCAGACTCATATTTTTAAAAATTTACAGTACTTTTGTATTGTTTTAGCTTCGCAATAAGTTCGAATTTTAGTGCAAAAGTGGCTGTGTTTGAAAATATCAGAAGTGTATATATGTTATTTATGAAAGAACAGATTTTGCTGGATAAAGAATGATGTTGACCGCTTCTCAATAAGTACAAGATATTAAAAAAATTTATTTAATTACCGAAGTAATATTTTGGAAATCGTTAACGGTCAAAGAAAATTTGCAAACAAAACAAAAATTAAAAAAAAAAAAAACAAAACAAAATTAATTCCCCTTAATTCCTTACAGATGGCAAGGAATATGTTATAGTCTTCCGGTGCAGAATGCATAGTTGATAGTTGAAAGCTAAAAATTTATTTCCACTTTTTCGCTTTAAATTCACTGTAAGACGTACGCTCCTACTTTCTATATAAGGACTTAACAATTGATTTTTTTATAATAACCGGCATAGAATGAGTGTTGTACATAATTCACCAATCCAAGTATATTCGCCCATCCATCCACTTGTTTGTGAAGAAAGCATGCTAAAAGTCAAATAATGTGAGCTAGGAAACTGAAACTATTATTAAGTTCCCGCTTTTTGCCAACAGATGGCCCCAACAATAAGAGTTAGTCGATTCTGCCATAACGAAAACGTCATGAGCCACGCTTAGGCATATGCTAAACATCCATTTCGACACAATAGTGATTTTCTTTCGATGTACATATATTCTTCTTCTTCTTCATATTCTTCTGGTAGTGTGAGTATGTAGGATTTTGTGCCAAATAATCATCATATGCGGGAAGTATTGATTTTCTTCTATCAATCCAAGAAGACGGCGGCTGAAGCTCATCAAGAGCTTCAAAACGTTTATGAAGATGATGCTTTGAGTGAAACAACGTGTCGAAATTGGTTCCTTTGTTTTAAAGACGGTGATTTTGATGTTGACGGCCGTTCGAGTGAAGGAAGACGAAAAACCTTTGAAGAGACTGAATTGACGGTATGCCTTGATGGGGATCCGTGTCAAACGCAGTTAGAGCTTGCTTCAGTATTAGAAGTTACCCGTCAAGTTATTTCTAAGCGATTGCATGCGCTGGTAATGATTTAAAAGCAAGGAAGCAAGGGTGATGAAAAATGAATTCATTACAGCAATCTAAAGAAAAGAAAATCAAGGGGGCTGCCTTGTCATGTTTCAACGCCGTCGCTTCGGCCGAATATGCACGCTGCAAAGGTTATGTTCTGTATTTGGTGGGACCAGGTTGGTGTTATTTTGTTACAAGCTATTAAAACCAAATGAAACCATCACTGGGGATCGGTTTTAACTTCAATTAATGCGATTAAGTCGAGCTCTGCGCTATAAACGCCCATAATGAGCGGAGAGACACGAAAAAGTGATCCTTCTGCACGGCAGCGTTCGTCCTCACATGGCCAAACCCGTTAAAACCTACCTGGAAACGCTAAAATGAGAAGTCTTACTCCAACAGCCATATTCTCTAGATATTGCGCGTGCGATTATCATTTGTTCCGTTTGATGGCACACGGTCTGGCTGATCAGCAGTTCCACTCATATGACGACATCAAGGAATTGCTAGATTCGTAGATAGACTTAGAAGATGAACAGTTTCACCGTGACGGAATTCAAGCTTTGCCAGAAAGATGAGAAAAAGTGGCAATAGTCAATACTTCAAATGAATCATGTAAACGTGTTTTCATAATAAAGTTGCATTAAAAAAAAAGAAAAAAAATCAGCGAGAACTTAGTTGCGCACCAATGCTATGTGGGAGGCTGGTTGGCACATCCTTTTGTAATCCATGAACTGCTGATGTGACGGAACTGATCCCGTATTTTTTCCACATCGGCATAAAAGGAATGAATCCTCCTCTAGAATTTCGTAATAATAATCAAATTAAGTAATAATGCAATGCACAAGACGAAAATTAAATTTCGGTACAGGAATTCATTTTTATTCTCAGAACTAAGTTTTTTCAATGCACAAGCTGCGTTAAATTTGCTGAATTCTGCGCAACTTCTTGAAAGATACAAAGCTAAGAATATAGGGATTAAATCAGTCAGTGGTATTTGTGCACCGGAAGATGTGTGATTAATTGGTCGGTTTTGTTTTATCAATTTTTGCCAAATGCTACATTGTTCCGATCTATGATTTACGAGTTACAGAGAATGAATTGATTTTCGGAAATCTGAAAATGTGCCAAATTTGACTGTATTTAGTGCCCATTAGTTTTAGGACTGAGGCTAAGACTTTTAGTTTTAGCAAATATCATAAATATTTACGACAGCTACACTGTCCACTATCTAGCCAGCCACACAGCTGGACAGACGAAAATAGCTGAGTTAAAAATTCACGCATTCAGCCAAAAGATACTTGGCGCTTTAAACTCTTTCTTCTGAGTATTACATTTTTGACGCAAAAATGTGCCTTCAAAGGAAATGTATCTTCATTCCTTCATATATAAATATTGCAATGAGAAATGAGTTAGGTCGTTACATTGCAATGGGAGCAGGAAGCCACATACACGTTTGTTATAACATCAATTGGTACGTCGCTTCGTTCCTTCGAACTTTGAGCGTATTGCTTATGTTGTGCTTGTTTAAATGGCGTTTTAGTTTGTATGATGAAATGTGAGAAAGATGTTTTAAACTACTGGTTCTTTCCTTTATTTTCAAATTATCGCGCAATTATCTACTTGAATGATCTCTGTTACAAAGTGGCTCCTTGACAGCACCCGGAATGAAAGTCAATTGTTTAATTTTTCTTATGAGGAAATAGAACAAAAGTCTGTGATTAATATTTCTATAGGTCTGCGAATAAGGACCACGTACGCCATCGTATTTACATACTCGTATATTTGGTCTTAACGTCTAACACAAATAAAATGCAAATTTCATTTGTATGGAAGTGGAAGGTATTACAAGTGCTAAACGGTGTTGACACAAAGTCAATAATAATACCCTTATAAAGCCCTGGAATACACACACGCCAAAGGGCAAAGCTATGCGTGCGGGTGTGCTAACATGGCAAACTAATCTACATATCATGCACACATTGACAAATAAAAGTAAACAATAAAATAGCACTAAAGCGTACGGGTGTGTGTATGCAGGCATAGATAAAGTTTTTTTTTATATGTACACGATTATGGGCAGAAAACCCGCTGTTTCAAAATATAATTTTTTCTCACTGTTATCAATGACAAACGGAAACAACGCTGGAGCAAGCTTATGTATGAGTTAGGTGTCATTCAACATTTTCTAGTTTCTAACTCTAAGAAATAATAAGTAGGCCTGTACAGAAATTACAGTTACATGAACTGACTTATAAAGGTCCGATATCGATAACCGAAGCAACAGTTTACTACATTTTCCCGATTTATACATCCATAACAAAATTAGAAGTCCTTTGGTTCGGATTCATATAGTTGGAAATAAAATGAGAATAAATTTTGATTCTGATCGAGTTTATTAAACCTTTTCTTTGCGTTTCGTTTGGAAAATTTTTTTAATTAAAAAAACACAAATATAATTTTTAAACAGCTCCGAAAATTTCAGCGACTATTCAAAATTCAGATTTTTCACTATATATAGGTAGTTGCATAACTTTTTCTTTGCATTCACCCGTAAGAATGAAGGAATATGTAAGATACAAAGGGTGTTTCTTTTTAAAAATCGAATAAAACGCTCAAATTTGCATCATATATTAAAATTTGTTATTGCAATCGATAAGTTGAACTTTGCCATTTAATTTCTAAAGATAATTTTATGTAAATGTTGTCCGCGGCTCTGTCTCAAAATGTCCATTCGGAAGGTCCAATTTTTCGTCACTTTTTCGATCATTTCGGCCTGTATTCCACGAATAACGCGTGTTTGTTATTCTGTAAGGCTTCAGTAGCGTTCGGCTTGTCCACATAGACTAACGACTTGCCATAACGCCACAAGAAATAATCAAGAGGCGTTAAATCGCAAGATCTTGGGGGCCAACTCACAGGGCCAAATCGAGAGATAAGTTGCTCACCAAATTCATCCCTCAACATGTCCATTGTTTCACGAGCAGTGTGGCATGTTGCACCGTCCTGATGAAA
>JAHXMU010000804.1:455478-500083 GCA_019455685.1 Philornis downsi
AGTCTTTTCATGATGAAATGGCAGACTATACTGTACACTTTTCACTTGGACAGATGACGTTTGGACGCCATTACCAACCAGTGCTGCCAACCTGAAAAACTTAAATCTTAAAAAATCATCCCATATAACTGACAAGAATTTCAATAGCTCTACGAATTATAAGTCATAGCAGCGAATTAAATATCGATAAATCGATTAATTTCCGTGGGTAGTGTAAGGAGTGTGAAGGTGAAGTTCGATTTTTTTCTCAGGCAAATTTAACAGAATACTGTTGCCAGAAGAGTTTTTTGTTAAATAGTCGGTTTTTCTCAAGCTATACAAAGAATATATAAAAGCCTGCAATTAGCCAAACTCTAGGCAGCAGGAGCCCACTAAGAAGAATTTTAAAGGAGTATTGAAGTTTAGAAAATTAGCCAATTTGTATAGGAGGTAGGGGAAAGGATCCGTCAATGCGGTTCGGTCAGTCTGAAACCCTACCCTGATTAACGACCAACATAGTCGAAATTTGAATAAGCATTATAAACCATAGAATATTTGGACTAAAGGGGATATTTGTACGGGAAGTACAAATTTTCGTCAAGCATTATAAATAAATACAATGGAGAACAATTTATGTTACCGCAGTCTACGAATGAGGAATTAAAAGGAATTAAAAGGAGAAATGAATTTCGGTAAATCGATCAATTTGTATGAGTGGTATCAGAATGGGTAGGACGATACAGACCGTTTATAACTCCTGACTATGATCTAGCAAAATAACAGGTTGTGAAAATTTTAAGAAGTTTTATTTTTTTATTAAGATTTCCATCAGTTATCATATCCATCAGCGAGCCAGCCAGTCAGATAAACGGATATCGCTCAATCGCTTTAAAAATTCTTGAAACACAAGTGGTCAAAATATTCCAATTAAGTGCATCCAAAGAAGCGAATATTCATCACAACTTGCGATAGGGAAATAGTGAAAAAATGAGCATCACCAATGAAATTAACATGGGTTTGTTATAGGATGGACTCACTATTTTATGATGCCTTTTCCATTTACATATTTTCATGAGTGAATATTGGCTTTCATTATTCAAAAGAATTTATTTTTTATTGTATTTTGGTTTTGTTGTACTTTATTGTAAAGGCAGCTTCTTAAAAAACTGGCCACAAATCCCTACGGATTTGGCATTTTCTATAAAATAAAAACAGTAGATAGGCACTTAATTAGGGAGGCACCTAATATTTCTTAAACCCGAAGTTTGTACATCCTCTATTATAGGCTGCAGTCCACAGTATTTCGGACGGCTATTCTTAACGACATAAACATTTAAGTACTTTATTTGTAGTTTTAACAAGTAAAATGACTAACTTATCATATCGACCATCATATAAATTTTTTCCCAAAAACTTTAAGTGGAGCTTCTTTAAGCAGACTACCAAAAATTACTTTTTCGGAGCATATTATGATCTTCAAAAACTAGTTTTTGGAGCTCTTCATTCGAATATACTTTGTTTTGATTATTTGAAATCGTAGATAAAAAAAAACCATTTCATTAAGCATTTCACTACGGTGGTTTGGCAGTGGTTCAAAACTGATTTTTCAGTAGTGGTGAAAATGAGATTCTTTTGAAGGACTTCCACTTACTTTGCTGGATTGTTGCCGTGTCAAGTGATCTATACATTCGCATATGAAGTTATGAAGTGTTAAAAAAATATAAAAATTGAAAGTGATTTTTTCCATTTTGATTATCTCTGTTCCGACACTTATTTTTTTACGGATATTTCAGAAATATATACAACATATATGCTGTTTACTTGTCTCCTTATTTAAGATTCCTTCCAATTTACTACTACACTGTATGCTCATATGTAAGTTTATACAGGTATGCCAACACATTCGTACGCATTCATGCATTCGTATGAAATACACAATTGTCCTTAGGTTAATAATGCGTGCTCAGAAATTTCTATAACATAAGAAATAATTTGTTATCATGCCTTTAGTTTCGGTGTATCCATTACAATGGGAATTCATTAGGGAAATGGATTGACCATAAGCTCAAATTTTATTATTGACGAAATTAATTCTATTAGAACAATTTATAAAATACTTTGACAACATCTACAGAAATTATCGACCCATTGCAATTCAATGCCACAAGAATGCGAAACACCCAAAATGGGAACTAAATGTACACATTTCTAGGTATAAATGTAGTACAATGTGTGTACAATGGGTGGTGAATGCATGATCTACAGCAGAAACATATTTTGTATTACAAGCTGATGATGTGTGTCTACTCGAAAATTCAAATAAAGCATATTGGAGAGCTGATTACAAGAATGTGAACCAATTTTTGTTATCAGGGTTATTTTGGCTCCTTGTAGGTAGTTGAAATAGGAAAATTTGTCAACATAATTTTCAACAATTGGTATTTTGTAAACCGTAGATGTAGAAAGTAAGTAGTGCTTAGGCAGATTGTAGGGGGATGCGATGAGTTTGCAATGTGATGTATATGTGGCCTCTCTGTTGCTTTAATTTCCTTCAAAAGGAATTTTGTACAACAGGGTTATCCACAGTGAGGAAAGCAAAGCTACCATCTGCCTAACCCCTGGAAACACAGAAATAATTATTATAAGCCGAGATGTCGTATTCCCAGAGAATGCAATCGATAGCAACCAAGTCGGGGACACCGACGTATTTATGCTGCTTAGCGAGTATGATGAACATTTGTAGGCGACCAAAGAGATTGCAGGTGAAGAACTGATGATATTAGAGTGGTTAAACCCTGCAAAATATAGTGATGGCGTTTGCTAGCTCATGGTGTGCGATTGAACGAAAACATTCCAGCACGAAATAATTTCATATAAACGGCTATGTTTCAAAGAAGAAAGTGGCGGGCAAGAATATATATCGACTGATGGCGATGGATGCGATTTTTTACCGACGGTCGCTGAATAAGAGAAAAAAGCATAAATAGATTCCATATAACACCACTCGCAGGAATGAAGGTGTACTCGTATAACATATGTTACGACAAACAAGTAATAACTAGAAGCAAATGTCTAAGGTACAAAGTATCTTTTGACCAAATGTGTTTCATTACTGTTTAAGTCAATTGGGAGATGTCCGCCTACATAGTTGGCTAGAAAAATAAATCAGAAATCCTTATGAAACTTCTTAACACTAGGTTTAAGCTAATATAGGCTGGCCTGGCCAAGCTGTCTGTTGTTAAGTATCTGTTATCTGAAGTGTTATTTGGTTAGTGAAAGATTTGTTATTTAAACTTAGGCACTTTCCGAGCAATTCGACCTACTTTGCAAGGAATTGGCAAGATTATAAAGGAATTTGAAGAGATGTTGCAACGCAATATGCGCACTGCCTAAATTTCGCTTCTGCTAGTGAAGGTGTGGTGGATAATCCGAATTTTTCGATCCCACAGCGTTCTCAGCAATTGGGCATATCTTATCACTGCTTTGAATTAGGATTTGCAGCTCCATCCACATAGACTCCAACTCACTGAACAAATAAAGCCAGCTGCCGTAGATGTGCTGATTAGGTACTACAGCAACATTCTTACAATGCTAATTTTTCGAACAAAATTGTCTTCAGCGATAAAGCTCATTTCTCACTCGGTGGTTACCTTAACAAGCAAAATTGTCGAATTTGGTTTTTGGCGAACCCAGGAGTGATAGTGCAAAAGCCATTGTATTCGGAAAAAGTGACTGGTGTGCAGAGCGTTATAATCGTATGATATCCGACTTCTTTTGGCCTGTAATTGATGATTGCAATTTTGGCTGTGCTGCATGAGAAGTCTCCAGAAAGCGTAATTTCATGCTTTGGCGACGTCAATTGGTCACCAAGATCATCCGATTTGACGCCGTTAGACTCTTTTTGTGGGTCTATTTCAAAGACCGTATTTACGCGGATAATCCCCAAACGTTGGGGAATGACATTGGTCAAGTTATCGCCCGAAATGTACAAAGAAGTAGCCAAAAACTATCTTAAAAGAATCCACTGCTTCAATCAGTCCAGAGGAGGTCATTTAAATGACATTGTACCTAGTCCTGCCATATGTTCTGTTACAAATATAAAACGCGATAAAAAAAATCAATATTCATATTGTATTCAAAATTATTTCATTTATTAGAAGACAATTTTGGTTATTAAAAAAAATTGTATTCACTCGAAATGGCCGCCTTTTGCTTTAACACAAGCTTTCAAACGGTGTGGCCATTGGGCTATAGCCGCACTTACGATTTCCATGGAGATCGAGGACGCTGCTCTGGTTAATGCTGTTTTAAGGCTTCCCAAATTTCTGTGGGGAGTCTTGCAAGCCATATTCTCCAATTCTGACCACAAAGCATAATCCAGTGGATTGAGATCTGGACTCCCTGATGGCCAATCCTCTGCTACTATAAAGCCAGGAATATTGACTCTGAGCCACTCCTGCGTGGTTTTAGCTTTGTGCGCAGGAGCAGAGTCCTGTTGGAAGATCCATCTACGTCCATTGAAAAGGGTATTGGTCAAACCCTTCACAACACCCTCTAACACATCTTTTTGGTAAACCTTTGCACCAGTTTTTACGCCCTTTTCACAGAAATGGAGGGATGTGACACCATGGTGGGAGACCCCCCACCAAACCATTACGGAAGAGGGATGATGGCCACGTTGAACCCTTGGAACAACTTTTTTCGCTTCCTTAGATGAAGTGGCATAAATCTTGTCATTTTGTTTATTGAAAACTTCTTCCACGGTAAAAATTTTCTCATCCGCAAACAGAATGTTTTCATGGGCATTGTCCGCGTGCCGCTGCAAAAGTCGCTTGCATCTTTCCAGCCTAATTTTTTTTAGCTGAGGAGTTAAAAGATGCCCTGTGGCCCGACGATAGGCTTTCATATGCAGATCATCCTAAATCAGTCTAGACATGGATCTGGTTGATATATCCAATTCCTTGGACATGATTTTCTGCTTTCTAAGGGGATTTCTCCAAATTCTTTCACGCACTGCCTTTACTACCGCACTCGTACGGACAACGCGTGGGCGACCACTTTTTGGCCTGTCTGTAAAGCTTAATGCGTGGATGACTGCAGAACTTAGATTTTCGTCAATAACATTTAATGTACTGTTGAATAAAATGTAAACAAAATTGAGCGCATAATTTCGTTGTTTCTGGTACAAACCCACAAATTAGCTAAATTAGCCCATGTTTTCCCTGGGTATTCGTATGTTTTATTCAGTTGCACTAAATACAGTTCACACAAAAGAATGAAAATATAATTTGAAACGGCTAAAGATGTAACATCTACAAGGAAGCGTTTAGAATACCAAGTGTGTTTTGGAAATTAAATGTGTGGTTTTAGAAATTAAATGTAGGTGTTCTAAGTTGTAATACAATTTTTTTTAATTGTAATCAATTTCAAGTGAACGCACCAACAAAAAGAAAACGTCCATCCAGTACAGAAATTTCGGCCAGGTAACCAGCTGACTTGCATATGTCTTCATCCGATGTCATTTTGCGTCCGTTTAGAAATTATGCAGGGACGACCGATTTTGGGTACACCAGACAATATGTGTGTAGCCTAAGAGGCGGAACGCTGCAGGCCATTAACATTCGTATTGCTAAATGTACTGTACTAAATGCTCTGTATAAAATTGTACAGAATTTAGTGAAATGTACGAATATAGAAAAATATGGTACACATTGAGTATTTTTTGTGGGAGTTATCAATAACGTGGCGTGGAGTGGTTACTCAGTTAATTTTTTTAATTTTACTGTGCAATATAATTGACGAAAATTTTACCAGCTTCAGTCTGAGAAGTAGGAATTACAGGGATATAATTTCGGATGGATTGGTCGTTTTGTATGGGAGGTACCAGGAGGGACATGTCAATCCGCTCTATTTTTATTTTCAGAACTTGTTTTATCAATTGTATAAAGGGCGCCAAATTGAATAAATTTGGTGAAACTAATTGAAACGTATTTAGCCCCTTATCGGGCAATTTGTTTGGAAAGTATGACAAGGGGTGTGGCAAAGTCCTTCATTTTTACTGTGAGACTCTATATGGGAAAAAGCTGAAACTGTGTCAAATTTAACCGAATTTAATACAACTATATAAAACATATAAACTAAAGAATATATGGGTCAAATCTGGCATCTGTTTGGTGAAGAACTAGAGGGGGCGTGCTTGTTCGACCGAAGATTTAATTTATTCCACCATATATATGACAAGAATTGTAGATAGAAAAACGCATTAGAGAAAATTTGTCAATTTAAGTGGAAGATGCCAGAAAGGAAGATGCCAAAAAAAATTAATCTGCAACAAGTTTCAGAAAATCTTATAGAGATTTACAGCGGTTATTACGTCTATCACCCATCGAGCCAGCCAGACAGACGGACATAGTTCAATTGTTTTAAAAGTCGTGAAATATGTTTGCACAAACTATACTTAGTATTTTAAAGGCATTCTTCTGATTGGTACAATGTTTGATCAAATGATACATATCTTTAATTTCTCTGGATGAATCCAAAAATGATTAAAATCACATTTGAACCAATAAATTTAACGCATGCTTGTCAGACGGGGGATGCTATTCTGTTGTACAGTCTTCTCATGACTTCTGAGGCAGTGCTCGCGAAATAATGAAACTGTGATTTTATGGTAAATTAAATTCAAATCAAATTCACTACTAAATGTAAATGGATGTTCTTTAATAACCTTTATTATTTATATTATAAATAACCACCTTGAAACCATAAATTATTTTTATTCCAATTTTCTTTTTGCTGGCAATTACGAATTATTTACATTAATTGTATAAATTTTCTGGTATAAAATGCTTAGTTGTGGTAAACACAAATACAAAATATTATCGTAATGTTAATGATGCTCCATTTTGTTCGCCTAACGATATAAAGATGTAAACTAAAGGTAGTTCATAAAATTCTAATCTTTATGTTGCCTTATCATTTTTATGAATAAAACAGGAAGAATATAACAGCAGGATAGAGCAACAACCAGTTCATATATTTTAATCAGGTAAACTGACTTAAATGCACTTTAACCCAACGTCTTTTTGCGTTGGCGTAATAGTATCGCTAGTTTATTTTCAATAAATGCTCTGAATTATTACACTAAAGGAAGCAAAGTTGCAATTTTCAGAAGTTTTGGCCTTTGATATCCTAGATTAACCATTGGTTTCTAGTAAATCGACATAACTAAATTCACTAAAAGTTTGATGAATTTACTGTTTAGTGAATTTAGAGCCACTATATGTGGGTTATATTACGAAATTTGAACTTAATTTTATTGTTATAACTTCCATTTAATTTATAGTTTTTTGCTTAGAAGTTATGAAAAAATCATCACCCTTAAAGAAATGCCGGCCGTTTTCATTCACAGATAGAGAGAATATTTTTAATAAACATTTCATCGATTACAAAGTTACGAAAACCGTTTGGCTTAACATTAATCAATTAGGTTCAGTGATTTCAGTCGCATTTTATGATGGCATAGAAATTAAACAATCAGAAAACTTCTACGGACAAATTAAATTACCAGAAGCAAAGTTTAAAAGTTAGTTCTTCTTCTTATGTGGCGATTGGAATAGACAGTCTTATCTATTATACGCCGCTCGCAGAAAATAATAACAAGCGCTTCGATATTTCAGAAACCTGGTCCTTTCAACGGAGTTTTGACCGCCCTCTTATGCGCCGTCCATCGGGTTCGTTGTCGAAAACTTTCCGTGCCGGAGCATTTGGGTCCATTCTCACTACTTAACCCAGCCAACGCAATCGTATATTGTATGCGTATATATTAATGCGTTTGACCACGTCGATGTCGGCATATAGCTCATACAGCTCATTGTTCATGCGACACCGATACTCTCCGTCAACGATGATGGGTCCATGTAGTTCCCGGAGTATTTTCCTTTTGAAAACCGCCAGTACTGATTCATCCGCTTGCGTCATATCCCAGGATTCTGCGCCTTATAATACGACGGGTAGAACCAACGGCTGATACAGTCGGATTTTTGTTTGTCGAGAGAGGGCTTTATCATTGAATCGCTTGCTTAGTCTGTAGTAACATCTGTTAGCAAGCAATACTTTCGTTTTGTTTACAGCGGATCCGACAAACTTCGTTTTGTCCTCGTTTACAACCATACCCATTTTCACTGCTTCCTTCTCGATGATTGAGAAAGCTGCAGCAACATCTCGTAGTTTTCGCCCAATAATATCTATGTCATCAGCATATGCGAGTAACATATGGCTTTTATTAAAGATGATACCAGTCGTATTAACTGTAACTTTCCTTATAATCATATCCAGCAATATGTTAAATAGGTCGCACGATGGACTGTCGCCCTGCCTACTTCCTCGTTCGGTGTAAAAAGGCTCGCTTTAATCTTTGCCTATCTTTACTAAAGACTTCGTGTCAGTTAGTCTTACTACAAAGACGTATAAGATTCGCAGGAATCTCAAACTCGGACAAGGCTTTATAATCGAAGACAGCTTTGTAATCGACGAAAAGATGGTACGTGTCGATCTGTTTTTCTTGGGTCTTCTCCAGAATTTGTCGTAGTGTGAATATCTGGTCAGTTGTTGATTTTCCAGGTCTAAGCCCACACTGATAAGGTCCAATCAGGTAAGTTAAAAATGACTTTAGTCTTTCACATATTCCACTCGATAAGACCTTATAGGCAATGGGTAAAAGAATGATACCGCGATAGTTTTTACAAAAACTTGGATCGCCTTTTTTAAACACGGAACACTGTAGACTCAAATTCCTATCATTAGGCACATTTTCCTCGAGCCAAAACGTAGTTAGGAGCTGATGCAGGCTGTTTATCAGCTCATCGCCACCAGCTTCAAACAGCTCTGCTGGCAGGCCATCAGCTTTCGCAGCTTTGTTGTTCTTAAGTCGCAATACTGCTGTTCTGATCTCTGTTTTGCTCGGTGCTGCACAATTTATGCCATCGTTGATAATTGGGGTGATTTCCTCACTCGTGCAGCCATCCGGAACTAAGAGCTTATAAAAATGTTCTCTCCATAGTTGCAGCACATTCTGTATATCTGTGACCAGATTTCTCTCGCTATGCTTACAGGAGGGGAGCTCTGTTCCATACTCTGTACTTCTTATCTTATGGTATGATTTTCGGGCTTCACCTGTATCCCTGTACCTTTCTATTTCCTCACTCTCACACTATTTCCACATCCGCTTCTTCCGCCTAAAGAGTTGATGCGCCTCTCTTCTCTTCTTCTTGTATCGTTCCCTAACTGCACGCGTTACAATTGGCCGCAACGTTGTCCTGTATGCAGCTTCCTTTTCCTCAGACACCATGTGACATTCTTCATCGTACCAGGGTCTGTCTGAGCGCGGTTTCACATACACAAGTATGTTTTTTGCCGCAGTTGTCATAGAATGCGCAATATGTTGCCACTGTGCGTCGGGAACATCAGGATCAGGGGCGTTTAGTTGTAGTAGTTATGAGAGTTTGGTGGAGTAGGCTGTGGCTATCTCAGTAGTATGCAGCCTAGTGACGTCGAGCTTCCTTTATGCCTGGTTACGAACATTTTTCGTTCTGCTCAATCTCGTGCGTACATTAGCTGCAACCAAATGGTGATCCGGAGTGGAGTCGAGAATCACACGCACGTCCATGACACTAGAAGCATGCCTTCCCTCTATTACCACATGATCAATTTGATTCCTCGTGTTATGATCAGGAGATAACCTCCTGGTGTTATGATCAGGAGATAATGGTTAAAAATTAGTTATTTTACGTTAATTATAACCCATACTGCTCTGTGGTACATAGGTATACTGTAAATGCCACAAATATTGGATCACAATTTTACAATATATATATCGGCCGATTTAGATCCACTCTTTGAATTGACTTATGTATCGGCTTAGGTTAGGTTAGGTCAGTGTGGCAGTCTGAATAGACAGGCTCACTTAGACTGTATAGTTCATGTTCCTAGTTTTCCCCGTTGAACTATCCTGAGCGCCTCAAGAAGCTCTTAAGTCGGACAATATCTATATCGTCCAGATCTCCTAGGTCCCTAAAGAAATAAGAGCCCAGTGTTGATCCCCGCTTGCTCGGCAGGGCGGGGTAATTGCAGAGAATGTGTTCTATGGACTCCTCCTTCTCTTCATTCCTACAGCTATTTCGTCTCTACAGCTGTTCAGTTTCATTGTAAGTCTTCTAATCAAACAGTGTACCGTCATGACGGATACAAGTAATGAGACGTCGGGTCTTGATAGCGACTGTGATGTCCCTGTGGCCCGACACCCACATAAGGTGAATATTGAAATACTGAACTATCTCGTGAAAAGATCTGCGGCATTTCTGGGCTGATATTGAGTTCAGGAAGACAGAATTCAGGGATCTAATGGCAGCTTGACTGTCAGAGAATATGTTAATCCCCACCGTAGTGAGGGCGTTATACCTCAGTCATTTTACCACTTCCTTAATGGCTAAAATTTCAGCCTGATAAACACTACACTGGTATACTTAGCCCTACGCCTTTGAATTAGATCCCGAAACCTATCTGACTATTTAATTTTGAGCCGATAGTGTAGAAGTCGACGTACAGTCTTATACCAGGAGTTCTACATTTCTATGTATCTCAATCTGCTATAAGTACATGGTACTTCTTGTCGAACAGTGGTTTAGGCAGACTGTAGCCAATAGTGCCTGTTATGTCAGGCACCATGTTAAGAAGCACTCTGCGAACATAACCACTGTTTGGCCACTGTGACAGCTCTCTTAGTCTTACTGCCGTAGCTGCAGCAGTCTGCATACTAATTATATCCAGGGGTAGTAAATGCACAAATACATTTAGTGCACCAGATGGTGCATCCTTCCTTTGGACCTTGTCCAGTATCCTACAGTAGGTGGACTTCTCAAGAGCCTTTCACCAGACGATAACTCCTTAGAATATTATCGGTCTTACTACTGCAGCATACAACCAGCGAACAATGCGAGGCCTTAATCCCCATTGTTTCCCTATTGCTCTCTTGCACGCATATAGCGCCACTGTGGCCTTTTTCGCCCTGTCCGGAATGTTGAGTTTGAAATTCAGCTCCTTGTCCAATAATACACCAAGGCATTTTGCACAATGTGTCGGCTTACATTCTATGCATTCCTGTTTGAGATAGGTGAAATAGGTCCAAGTTTTGACACAGTCGTCCAAACCAACTATATTCACACGATTACCATTACGTGACCTGACGTAACTTTTTGAAATAAAATTCTCAAGCAAAGCATACTCATATATTGGAGAAAGCTACAACAATGAAGTTTACAAAAACAAATTTTAATTTTGACCCAACTTCTAAAGCAATGATATTTTGCAGTTTAGTTAATATTTTTGAACATTTTCCACAAAATTAAAATTATGAAAGTTCGTTAACATTTGGGAAATTTACAAGCTTTGATTTACAATTTTGATGTGGCTGAATGTGATCGAATTTATTAACTGAATAATTGAAGACTACATTTCTTAAAATATTAGTTGGATCTGGACAACTGCTAAATTAAATGCTGGTTGCGCATATTTATTAGTTCACCTGTGTTATACTGCAGCAGAGCATATTCAACATATTTAACTGCCCCATCCCTGGGCTTCCTTGGCAGATGTTTCAGCGATAAAACAATTCATTAGCTCTTGGGCAGAAAATGGTTCTCATACCTTCGTCGAATAATGCATTTTAATATTACTTCAAGCCGTTCAAATAAGCCAAGGCGAGAGTAAAAAAAAAAATTATGCGAGGATACACTGGCTGGTTATCGGCTAGCATCCGTCTGTGGCTTTCAGAAAAAATGATGAATTTGTGTAAAATTTGTTTTTCGTTATAATTTCGAATTTGGTTATTCAATTAATATAAGATTAAGGCAACCTTAATATTTCGTGAATCATTACGCAAATTGCAAATCAGGGCAATTTTCCCTACCCTTTGATTTTTTTTTTTTTAATTGAAATATTCCTCATCAATTTACTACACTAAAGTATACTAAAGCAGAATTACAGATAAAATCCAGTGTAATATGTTTCTAACGTCAAACGCAAAAGTATAAATAGTCAATGTTCTGCGTAGATCTGGATCCAGATATTGCTGACAAAGAACCATATCAACAAATTGAAACGGCAAGATCTGTCACCACTTTTCTACGCTATCGATGTGATAAACGCGGACACACCATACCGTATGCTAAACTCAGTTGTCTCATATAGGAAAATACTCCACATAAGAGCGTCCATTGTCTCAGAACTCATGTTGCAAAACTTACGATGTCAAACTAACGAATGACTTTTGCAGGGAAGGTAATCAGCTAATGGACCGCCTATTTATAGCTAACCAATTTCTTAAATAATTAACTGGAATTTTTAGAACATCGACTATAATAAAGAGAATTTAATATACATTTTGTCAAAAAAATCACAGAAAACTGATCATTGAAAAAGGGATTGTCGAAATACTTTATGTAGGCAAGTTAGCACAGTTATTATTTAAATTTACACGGAGTTTGAGCGTGACCTCCCATTTTGATTACTTACAAAGCTCGATTTTGTATGTATGTTTCGTGATTTTTGCAATGGATAAAAATATCAAAAGAAATGATTAAGATTAAATGTTGTATTGGGAATGAAATTTCGTATGACGAACAGCTAAGAACGTTGCAGGAGAGAAACGATGGTTCGACTTTATCAGAAATTCGTGCATGTTAGTGGTATAGTGCATTCAAAAGCGGTCGGGACGCGGTGGAAGATTCAACTGAAGTTTCCATTGATAAAGTGAATGAAACGTGGACTTAAAATCATTTAAGTTCGAAAGATGTAAGAGTGAACTTTCTGTGCCTCATGAATCTATTCGTACTATTTTATAGGATTGTTTGTATATGAAAGGCACTGCCGCTCGACAAGTTATGAAAGAGCTGAATTTTCTTCGAAAACTCAACCGCATAAAGGTTGCTGCCAGAACAAGACACCTCATGTTTATAAAACGCGTTATTGCTAGCGATGAGACGTACTTTGAAATAGCACCATCCAACTGACACCAAAACCAAAACAACAAAACAATAAAATATCACAGATTTGTGAAACATAACTTATAGATCTTGATCCATGATTACGCATATGCTGACTAGCCTGTTAATGATAATGAATTTCTTGCCAAAAACTCATCAACTTCGAAACGCGCAATTTCATTCGCTAGAAATCTAAAAGAGAATTCATGACGAAAACTGAAATCTTTTCCCGAAAATACATTTCAAATATGTGTTGGTCATTAGATTATTCTTTTAAACAATTATTGTGGAAGGAACCCACTTTGAAACCAATTCCCCATATTTTTTGTATCTTCACTCGAAAGATTGGATATAATTGACTTTCTAATACGATTGAAATAAGAGTGTCTATCTGACTGATTGGCTGGCTGGCGGGTAAACATTATAACTGCCATATTTTCGTAAAACTTGGCATAATGTAATGTTTCGCCAGTCTAATAGTCTGATTAATTTATTTCATCGTCAGGGGTAAAATTGCTTATAATGCTAACATAACATTAATACCGATATTTTACCGATTATTTAATTAGATTTTCTGAAGCATTACATTAAGACATTACACTCAATCTCTTCATGTTTTTAATACATTTTTCTTTGTTTAATAATAAAATTTGACTACAATTCATATGAAGGCATGGAAGATGTACATTTTTCTACACA
Organism: Philornis downsi; assembly: GCA_019455685.1. Classification (NCBI taxonomy): domain Eukaryota; kingdom Metazoa; phylum Arthropoda; class Insecta; order Diptera; family Muscidae; genus Philornis; species Philornis downsi. The sequence goes on from JAHXMU010000804.1 coordinate 469,197, forward strand.
TAACTTTAAATATTTCCGTACGAATAACTTTTATTCTGTAATAATTTCTATAAGTTATTTCACAGATAAACAAAAAAGGTTTTGATCTACTTTCACGCGTAATGGTGGGCATCAACTTGAAAACTGGGATTCTGAATCTGGATGAATAACTGCTTTACTATTATTATGAGATTCTTTAATTGCTGAGCCATTCTTCCAACTCCGTAAAAACATCGTGTTTTCGTTTCGTTTCCCTTTGAGTGCTACTATAATTTTTAGCAGAAAATACGAATAAGTTTAGGCTTTCTTTATTCTGAAGTAAGTAGCAGTATCTTGCCTATCCAAAAAGCCAAAAATATTATAATCTAAAAAAATTTTGAAAAAAGCCAGATTAAACCTTAAAGCTAAGTAAAAAATCTCCCCCTAAACGGGTTGAAAAGAGACAAATAGCGGGGAAAGCTTAATTGGCAGCACTGCACAAAACATACGAATATTTCATGATTGCCACTAGCATGCTCTTAAATTTTGATGAGCATTTTGTGACTGAAAGTATTATTCTGTATGATAAATTATTGATTATTTTAATGATAAACGGTTTGGCTGCTATATAGATTTTGTAAAAACGGATCTTCTACCACTTAATTTTTGCTAGGACATGTTGCTTTTTATATCGACAGCGCACGTTTCCAACTACTGTATTCATGCTTCTAATAACTCAAGAGATATGGCCACTTAAATTATTATGTTGTGTGGACGGTGTCATTCTCCTTTTCACAATATTACCCTTATGATAATTTTATGGTTAGTAGCGCACTGCCTGATTTTTATGTCGATCGATCAGTAACTTTGAACAATTTAATGGAGTGGCATCGCTCAGTTTTTACCGGCACATATTTCATTCAATATCATCTACCTCTAGCAGCTTCTGAGATACATTCCGAGTCTTTACATAATATAGCAGACGAAAATGCAGTGATTGATATTAATTTTAATTCAGTGATTGATTTCATGACGATGTGTCAATTACTTTGGCCGGTCCAGTCGTAGAATAATACAACATACGGCAATTACATGATTGATTGTACTCGTAAATTGTTGTTAATTTTTTACGACTTTGGTCACAGTTGCTTTGCCGTTACAACAACTAATTTTCAAAAGGGGTGTGGCTCCGTCCGGGCATATTTCTTTTTAAGTCAGTTGCCAGCAAAAGAAGTGCATTCGCCGAAGCTGAAATTCATCGCAATTTTCGGAGCAAAGTGGTTAAAGTTTGCGTAATCACCAATGTTTTTAACATAGGTTTGTCATAGGAAGGAAGCGGTTTCTTATGGAGTGTCTTCTTCACATTTTGATTAGAGTTTTTATAATGGTGAAAAAACAATCATTATGGTGCAATTTTTCATTTGACCAAAGAAATTTTGTTTTTGAATCAGAGTTCTCAGACCGAAATAGACCGTAAAACAGTCTTTCTATTAAATGTGATTATATGGCAATCGAATCTAAACAAATTAATAGTATTTAAATGTAATTCAATTTAATAAGAACTATCGATTTCGTTTAGATTTGGAAACGACAAATATGCGTATAATGCGCTATAGGAAGTGAGGAATTTTTTTTTTTTTGTTTTAAATGCTCCCAGTTTTTTTTTTTTCCCGGTAGTTTATTTGATATATCCGTTTAAAGTTGTTATTTGAGAGGGCGGTGCCACGCTTCTTTGTCCAATCAAGGCCTAATATAGCCTAAGATTCCTTTCCGAGCAGTATAAAGATGCTGTGAACATATTATGACAATCAATCCATTAGTTTAGATGCCTATTCGGAGCAAATATACAAATGTACAAACATTCAATTTTACATATGACGTATAAACGATGCCAGTAGTTTATAAACAATTATTTCAACTTTATAAAACATATATTTTAAGTTTCAAATCGCCACGTTGTTCAGTATTTTTATTTCAGCCATCAAATAAATCAGTGAATTAGTAAACATGGAAAAAATTGGCTACTCTTATGCAATTCAATATTTTCATTTGGATGATCTCAGTTCAACTAACATTAAAGCCAAGCTAGATTCTACTCTGGGACAGTTTGTTCCTTCGTTCACGACTGTAAAATATTGGGTAGCAGAGTTGAAACGAGGCCGTACGAGCTGCCATAACAAACACCGTAGTGGTCGAGCAGTTGAGGATTCCACGCCAGACACAGTTAAGAAAGTCTACAAAATGGTATTGGATGATCGTCAGATGAAGGTGCGTAAGCTAGCTGAAACGATACGCAATTCGAAAAGTACATCGTATACTGACTATAGATTGAAAATGAGAAAGAAGTTCGCAAGATGGGTGCCGCGCTTGCTTTAAATGGAGAAAAACAGCTTTGTAAAAATGTTTCAGTAGGGTGTTTGGCGATGTCACGCCGCAATACAGCCGATGGGACATGGGCCACCTGAGAAGAAGAAACAGTAGATTAGAATGGGAGAACCGTGTCCAAAAAAATGGGACACGGATGGGATTATTTTTACTGATTATCTTCAGAAAGAATGAACCACCAATGGCGAATATTATGCTAATTTATTGCAGCGTTTACGTGATGAAATTATGGGAAAAGGCCGAGAAAGAAAGTGTTGTTTCGTCAACATAATGTTCCAGCCCCAACATCCACTATAATGACGGCCACAATTAATAAATTAAAGTTCGAATTGCTTTACCGCGCATTTTATTCGCCAGTGTTTATTCCTTTGGACTAGTTTTTATTTCCAAACTTGAAAAAATGGCTCGGTGATCAACGATTAATGACTATTTTAAGAAATTTGACAGTTCTTACTATAGACATAGTATAGAAGCTTTTGAATATAGCTGAAAAATTTGTTTCAAGAAAAAAGGCTCTTATGTAGAAAAATAAAGAATTTTTTCCCAACTTTTTTGTGTCTCCTTTATTAGGTTTGCTAGTTTTATTCTTAATAATTTATTGAACGTTTGAATAACGTATTTCGGCTATTAAAATTTGATTTACAAACCTTCAATAAACATTTATGAATACGGCTATAAATTAATGTAAAAACAAAAAACTGTTTCTATTGGCAAAAGCTTAATGTCTCTTTATAAATAATTCACTTTAGGCTGTCCTGGGACGGCACATTTTATTGCTCCAGGTCCTCATGGTGACAAATTTCCACATTTTATTTAATTTGCATACAACTGTGATTCTATAACATTAAATGCGACATCCGCACGGTGATTTCGGCATATGGAGTACGCAGTTATAATTTAAAATAACCCGTTGAGAACATGACACTCATGTAAATACTCGTATATGTATGTGTAAAAGCAATGTTTGTACTAAAGCTTATACTTGTTATTAGCATTAACTGTTTATTTAGCGGTTTACTGTGGAACTAAATGTCGCCTACGTAAGCGAATGAAAGAGCGAGTACGTTGCTGTGTAAATATTTTCCAAAATTGAATGCCTTGGTTTGCAGGTTTGTGGGTTTGTAATGCTCATAATATTTTTCTATACAGTTGCTGTTAATAACTTTTCCCCTCGTTTGTGTAAATATCTTAAAAGCCCACACTGACATATCTGCAATGGAAAGAAATGTTTGAATGTTTGGATTAATAAGAGTATCACACACGTAGGTGCTTTTTCAGGTGTTGAAGTTTTGATAGTGTTGACATACACGTTCTGTATATTAATTACTCTTGCACAAACACATCTGTGTACTTACTGTATGTATCGTTTGTTTGACTTCGTGTGGGAGGGTGGGCGTATGATTATGTTTGATTGTTTGTTTGTTTGCTTGTTTGTTTGCCGAGATTGCGTCAGTTTGCATACAAATGACAAACAAACAAAATAATGTTATTTTTCTTTTCAACATTAAAATCAAGGTACTAATTTTAATTAATTTATTCTTTTTAAAAAGTTATTTGCTGAAAACATTTTTTGTACGTATTCAGTCGGGTCATGGAGCACTCGTATGCATGTATACGACAACTTCCGCTTATCTTATATCCGTGATTATTGCAACATTACTATGTAAAGCCTCCTGGATAACTTGACAGAACAATGTCTAAATTGCATTTTACTGCAAATTCTGATTCGATATATTGATCTAATTAGCATTAAGCTTATCGGGGAACTGCAACCTAAAAAACGTGAAATTACGCTTTCTGCAAACTTCTCATGCAATAAAGCCAGAATCGGTCGGGTTGTGTGACTCGTGGCACCATCTTGTTAAGACAACATATTGTCCAAATCGTAATCTTTAATAGCAGGCCAAAAAAAGAGCTTAGGTTCATTTTCGAAAAAATGCGGCTTAATGACACCTGCAGTGTCACAGTCACTTCTGAGTTTTCCGAGTCCCATATGCGCCAATTTTGCTTGTTGACGTAACCAGCGAGTACGACATTTTCTGCAATGCGCACATTGTAATTATGCACAAGCCTGACCACATCTGTAACGCTTCCAGTATCTTCAAGTTTATTTATAATCTTGCCAACTCCTTCCACAGTCTATTATGATGACCATAATCACCCCGTAAGTTGGAATCTGGAAATGACTTTCTCTGGACAACAAACCACCAACAACCGGTATAGAGGGAGAGTTGCCTTGAACAAATCGCAGCAAATTTTTCAATCAAGAGGCCATTCTATTGAAGACTTCCGTCTCAAAGTGCAGAAGGAAAATAATTGGGTTGAGCCAGCAAATCAATAATAAGGAACATCCAAGATATCCAAAGTTGCATGTTGTAGGTGTGGTGCTCCGGGATGTTCAGATCAAAGTGTGCTACATGCAGTTCACCTTCTAAAGACGGCCCGCAATATCTCGAATTTAGCTCAGTATACTCCAGAATCATTGGGCATGCTTTATCAAAGTATTTGGCGGTGTTCGATAGACAAATAAGAGTGTGGCAAGTTTAAGTCCTAAGAACACTCTAACTCCAAACGGAAGCATGCACATGTCAAAAGGATTATTTAGGTTATTACTAGCAACCGAATTCATAGCGCAGGCTGACATATGACACAGATATGCTGATAATTGTAGGACGAAACAAAGGCAGAAGTTTTCATTCGAAACGTCAATTGCTGTTGAAAGTAAAGGACCCTCTTTTACAGAAGCGATTGTAGAAATGTACAAGTTTATAAAATATTAGGAAAATAAAAAGGAGGTTACGCCATTGCCACCTACAGCTAAAATTTCTCTCCAAAATGTTTCAAATCAATATTCTTTCAGCTCAGTGCAAGCCATTTTTGCAGATTGTCTGCTGAGTAGATGTGGGATGTCACATATGTATTAAAACATATTTTAATCACCTTATTAAGATGAGAAGATGCAGAAATAGTTAAAGATCCTACAGAACGATATTTTTTAAGAATGGACGCCGACAATCGCCAATCAGCCAATCGAAACAAGGACGTCGAAGGAATTTTTCTGCTTATTTGCGCCACTATTGGAAATGCTGAATACTAAAGATGCGCACGATTTAAATGCAATTTTTATTTCATTGAAACAAATGGATTTTGAAATGCTAAACGGATCGGCCGGCTTTGGTCTTTCTGAAATTCAGAAGGGAGAGTTAGACGGATCCAACAAATATGACGCCAGAAGAAAAATGGTGTTATTAGTTATGCACTCAAGGGGAGGAACCTGACGAGAAGGCAATAGTTCTCAGTATCGGATTTATTATGAATAAAATTTTTATCAAAGTAGAAAATACATCCCGACATTGGAAGTAAACCAATCAATTGCGGTAATTTACATGAGTCTCGCCGTGAAGGCCTTACTCGTGGTGTGCCATCACACATGGGATGGGTTTTTTTTCTTTTCTTTTGTATATTTCTTCTCTTTTTTATTTGAATTTGCGACAGCCAACGCCCCTTTGAGGAACTCAAACTAATCCCGAAAGGATTAGTCGAAGCACCTTTGAGATAAGAAGTAAATCCCCTTGGAAAATTTCCTCAGGGCTTGCTTCCTCTCTCAGCCAAAGTACCTTTGAAGTCAATGGTATGAAGTGAGTTTCATCCCGGTTAGGAGTGAGACCTATCTAGACACCTCAAATAGACGAAGAATAGTGTTTTCCAGGTTCCCGCATTAGCTTCAGGAGACTCTGAAGCAAGGCAAAATCACTGAAAACACATGTTCGGGCAACCACAGCCAGCACGATGCTCCCACAAGGGGTCCTACGCCACGACCAAGCAAGAACAAAATGTTCCTGAGGCCCCTGGTCTCCCGTGCAACCAGAAAATAAAGAACCTCTGGTCTGAGTTTCACAGACAAACACTGCTGCAGTTTCGCAATATCATACCTCTAATGGAACTGGTCGTCCATCGTATACGCCATAAATTTTCAGTGTCTGAAGAGAAAATATCGACACAACAGTAAATGTCATGCTCTTCTAGTCCATCTACCATATCTCTCTTCGAAACACTTCCATGGTAGTACGATTATAAAACAGAAAAGAAAATTCTTCCGATATCTCTCGATGGCTTCTTTGTGGTCGTTCCTGTTGCCAGAATGACATTGGAAGTAAAGTTTTGTAACAACCTTTTTGGATTATTAACAGATATTTCGAGCCTCGTCCCTATTAGCAGAAATCTCGAACAGTCGACTTTCGCAAGCTTCTCATGAGCAGAATTTTTCACCAGCAAAATTGCATTCGTAATATCTGTAATATCATGAAACATGACGTGTGGGCGTTGGTACTCTTTTTTACGTATTCTTCACCAATTTTTTTACCCAGTGTCAGTAGCATACGTACAAAATTTCTTCAATATGCCTCTAATACAGGGTGGCCCAGAATGAACGAAGTGGTGTGAATTCCTTATAACCTTTTTATTATAATTGTTTTTGTTCTTTTTAGTATTTTGTAAAGAAGACTTGGAGAATTTATAAAGGAGCAATACACAACTGAACAACGTGCCCAATCGTTGAAACTTACTTTGTAAATCAACGGTCCATTGTGTTGACTCAGCGTGCGTACCGTCGTCAATTTAATGTGCGGGTTGCAAATTTTCGAGAACAAGGAGCAGTAAGGAACCTTCCTGGTGCTGGAAGACGACGAACGGTGCACACGGATGACAATATTCAAGTGGTACAGGAGAGTATTCAGGAGGATCCACAAACATCAACCAGGAGACGTTCGACACAACTTGGCATCTCAAGAACCGTGGAAAACCATCCGCAAATATGGTTCCAACAGGATGGAGCCACAACGCACACTGCGAGGGCCACAATGGCTCTTTTACGCGACATATTTGGTGAAAGAATAATTTCGCGTACAAGCAGTTTTAATTGGCCTCAGCGTTCCCCGTATTTAACCGCTCCAGACTTTTTCCTTTGGGGTTATTTAAAAGAGAAAGTTTATGTTAATAAGCCCAGGACTATTGACGAACTAAAATCCAATATTCGAGACGAAATTAACAGCATAACACCGGAAATTTTGCGAAAGGTTATGGAAAATGTGTTGGAAAGAGCACATTTGTGCGAAGCAGAAAATGGCCACCACTTGCGGGATATAATTTTTAATAACTAATATAAAAATATTCCCCATAAATTTACTGTATTTAAAAAAAAAATAAAAAAATATATCTTAAATAAAAAGTTATAAGCAATTCACACCACTTCGGTCATTTTGGGTCAACCTGTAGTTCATTAGGAATTGTCGTTCAAAACATAAATATACTGTGAAAGTTTCATGATGATCGGTATATTAATTTAGACACCTATTCTGAGCAAACAGATATATATATATATATATATATATATATATATACAAAGATACAAAGATACAAACATTCAATTTTATGTGTATATAGGTAGATTACCCAACGTCGCATATCTAGGAATTGATAATACAAAAGGGTTTGTTTTTTGGTCAAACCTGTAATTTTGTGTGAGAGCTGTCTGATGAGAAGTAGGGATTTTGCTGATTTCCCATGCAGATTTGAATTGCCAATCTATAATTAACTTAGCTAGCAGAGAAGCAGACAAACATGGGCTCAATCATCTTAAAAACAAAAAACTGAAACGAACCTTGCTTTTAAATGGCTAGGGTTTAACTTGTTTTCTTCAATATGTTACACTTTTTATACCTTTACCCGTAGGAATAAAGTTGTTATTTTTATTAGATACAATAACCGACGAAAATGCTTACAAAACTTCTTAAAACTTGACTTACTTCAATAATTTGCTAGATCGTAGCTGGGGTAATAAATGTGATATAGAGAAACTCACTTTCTGGTATTTCTCATACAAGCTTACTTAATTCAAAGACTGCAGTAACAAACATTTTCGTTCATTTCGTTGCTTCATAATTTGAAAAAGTTGTTTAACTAACCATATGCGTATGGGTATGTTTAAATAAACTTCATTAATCTGTACGTTCTTATGTTGATATATTTGATTCATTCGCAGTTGGTAGACTTTATGCGTTTGTTAAACTAATACTTTAAAAACAAAATTTAAAGTCATTATCCCTGCAAAATTTGAAGTGTACGTTGAGGTTATTTAAATGGTCGTCAATAAGATTAAAGCTAATGTTTGGTGAAACATAAAAGCAGTAATTTGCTTTGTTTGTATCTCTAAATCGGAGTTTTTGTTGATAAGAGTCTTGCTTTTTACCAAGCACCTTCTGGCAGCCTACACTTTTGCATCCACGAAAAAGAACGTTCAGTTCACTTTACTAAAACTTCTGTACTGGTATGATCGATGCATGATTAGTCAGTCAAAGTATTTTGGGGAACATTAACCAACTTGGATAGAAAATAAAAGGAGACATCGTTCGATTCTCTTAAATTTTTGAAGACAGTGTCAATCCGTCCAAAATTTGGCCAGTATCAGATCATCTAATGGTATTTCATATGTATGATATGTACTAGAAGAACTTGATCGTGTTTATCTAGACTTTTAATTATTCTTAATGGTAATCCAGCAAGACAAAGTATCACATTTTTTAAGTACACAGATTTTTGTTTAAATTGCATCCAAAATTGTGATCGAAACATCATTATAAAGGGTGTCCCAACAAGAACGCAAGATTTAAATTTTAAATAAAATACAAATATTCAAAAAAAAAAAAAAAAAAAAAATCGTCACACTTTATTATATCGTAAAGTAGATAGAATGAGGTTATGTATGAAACAACACATCAGGCAGATGGACGCCCTGGCTTTGCTGGCACACACGCGATCGTTTAATGAAATTTTCAATGACCGTTTTGCATAAATGCTGCGGTATTTCATTAATGCAGCGTCCAATTTCCTCTTTTAAGACTTGAGTCGTCGTCGACGTTAACCATCGACTTCAAAACACCCTAAAGAAAAAAGTCTAATGGTGTTAAATCATACGATCTAGGCGGAAAATTCTAGTCTCTAAAACGCGAAATAACACGACCGGGAAATAACTGATGCAGCAATTGAATTGTTTCTCTGGCTGTATGATATGTGGCGCCGTTTTGTTGAAGCCACATGCCCTCCACATTCATTTCTTCAATTCTAGGCACGAAAAAACTGGTTATCATTTCACGACACCGAACAGCATTGAATGTTTGCGCTTGACATCCCTCATTTTCATAAAAAAAGGTCCAATGATTCCTCCAGCCCAAAATCCACACCACGCAGTGACACGTTGAGGATGCATTTGCTTCTCGTGAATCACTCGAGGATTTTCCTCACCCCAAATGCGACAAATCTGCCTATTGATGAAGCCATCAATATGGAAATGGGTCTCGTCACTGAAGATGATTTTATTGACAAAATCAGCATTTTCATGTTGTCTCCCCAATACCCAATTAACGAACTCCCTTCGCTGTCCATGGATGGTCAGCTGCCTTCAGTTCCTGAGTCAATTGAACTTTGTATGCATTAAGATGCAAATCTTTCGTCAAAATTCGCCGCATAGTGGATTTGGAGACACCAATTTGCTTAGCTCGGTGTCGAATTGAGGTGGATGGAGTTTGAGCGACATCATCACGTACAGCTGCGACATTTTCGGTCGATCGACCTAGTCGAAGGCGCGTTATTGTCTTTACATCACTAACAGACCCAGTTTTGGCAAATTTATCCATTAATCTCTTTACAGTTGACTCTTTTGGAGCATTATTGTAACCCCTAACTGATCGCAATTTGTGAACTGTTGCCGCAAAACTTTCACCAATTTGGTAAAACAATTTCATAATGAGAATGTGTTGTTCAATCGTGCAGCGCTCCATTTTTACTAACCTCGTACCTTCTACTAGCAAACAATAAACAATTGTTCAAATGTCAAACAATGACACTTCGAATGGCTCCAAATTTAAATCTTGCGTTCTTGTTGGGACACTCTTTACATGGCAGAGGCAACCAATTAGTATGAAAGTTGTATCAAAACGTCTAAAAATATCGCCTATTTTTAGTGTAAGTGGTTTACCATTTAGCTCTCTATCATTTCTATGAGAATACAGGGGTAGACTGGCGGACAATCAAAATGCACTTCGGTCTCAGTCTAGTTGGATCTATTATTTACATTTTTGGTTGTTATATTGTGCAGAAAAACAGTTATCTCAGTGGGAAATAAATCATTTATTAATTTTTTTTTTGCGATATTTCTTTAACTACAGTTTTTTTCGAGAATCGATTCCTATTTTAATATATCTCAGGTACTTTGTTTTATAAATTGTGTAGCATTTTTTATTGTTATCAAGGGAATATTTTTCTGTGATTTGCTTCATATTCCAGGCACAATATCTTTGTTACTCCAACATATTTAATTTATTCCTTTGTGTAGTTAAAGCTAAACCTTTCACTCATCAATGTTCTACATTTCATTCCGTTTCATGGGAATATTTCGCATGTCATTCAGTTCTGTAATAACGTTTCGTTTTAATCTTCACCAGTGCGAATCGCACAATAACAGTTGGATTTGAAATTACAAACTAAAATCTCTTAACGTATCGAGGTAAAATCTGCCAACCATTTGACGGCCTATTGCTATTGCTTTTTGATCCTTTTGTTCATTTCACATCTAACAGTGGAAAAAACGGCATAGTGCAATTTAGAGCCATATTTCGTTGCGGGACTGCAACATTCTGTCTCCTAATGCAGATGGGTCTCATGACTGTAGCAACAAAGACTATGTGCTAAGTACTGATGTAATCGGCCGGTGGCCACGGAAATGTGTAGAAGTAATTTGGTTGAAGTCCGTACTCCATTTCTCCAGACAATATTGCCGGATTTTGTGATATTGCAGCCTTTTCAAATTCACATACGCTCTGCAATAGCTTAAACATCTCTATTCTTCGACATTTCCACACCAGGGACAAAATACCATCTTAGTGGAAAATGGTACACACAAAGAACTCTGGTTTGAAAGGAGACAGCACTGCTATGGTATCACTTATTATGAGGTGATTCTTTATTTTTAAATGTCAATGAAAACTAAATTTAGTAGAGTTAGAATAACTCGATTTAGATGAAATTTGCAGTGTTTTATTCGATAAATTGCAGTTATTTTGAAGACAGCAATTTGAAGTCATTATTTCTGTAAAAAAACTGGGACAAGCCTCAAGCCTCTATTCAGATGCATTTTTCATCATTCGCCATAGACAGACACGGGTGGTAATCACTTGTAGTCCGGACTATAAAGTGGGTGCATAAGAACTCTCAAATATACTGATGTGTCACTATCATGGCCTGGCGTTGTCTTTATGAAACACAATTCTTTTTCGATTAAGCAAAGCTGATAGTAGATGATAGTAGCTCATTATAGATAATTCTTTGTCGATCCCACCAGATGCATAGCAAAAAAAAGCGCCGACTTATCGCGATTCTACAAAGCAAAGCTGATTGTAGGTGGTAGTAGCTCATTATAGATAATTCCTTGTTGTTTCCACCAAAGACACAGCAAAACCTTCTGGACCGTCAATCCAGGCTTTTGCACTGTTTGCGCCAGTTTATCGCGATTCGACCACAATAGATTTCTCTTGGCGTTGTCGAAAAATACCCACTTTTCGTCATAAGTCACCATTCACCTCAGAAATCGTGTGATACCCATACATAGAACTTCTTTTGCATACGGTTTTATTCAAGTGTTTTTTTTAATGTTTAGCTCCTCTACAGTTAATTTTTGACATCTACCTACATATAATCGAAAAGGAATCTTCGAAACCAAAATTGTGCAAAATTTGCTGTTACAGTATCAACTCCATAAACACTATTCACATTTTTAGGCTCTTGGCTAGTATTGTTTCGCCTTTGCCGATGATAAAGTGTAAAGTACGGCGTATTTTCTTTTTACTGTTGTCCCTTTTTTACGCACGCACGTCAAAACTAGCCGATTTGACATATAAATGGTGCCTATAGTTTGAAAAAAATTATTTTGCTGAAAAGTGGCAACCCTATAAAACACAAGTTTTTAAGTTTCAAAGAGGTAAGTTGTTTAGTATTTTCATTTGAGCCAAGTAAAAACCTGAAGGACTTCAGTAAACTTGAAAACATGGAAAAAATTAGTTACCATTATGTAATTTAATATTTCCATTTCAAAGGCCTCAGTCCAACCGATATTAAAGCTAAGCTAAGTTATACTCTGTGGGACACTGCTCCTTCTTTTAAGACTGTAAAAAATTGGGTAGAAGAGTTTAAACGACAAGACGTACACCGTAGTGGTCGACCAATTGAGGTGTCCACGCCAGACACGGTTAAGAAAATTCACAAAATGGTATTGGATCTTCATATATTCAGAAAGGAAAAACCATCAAAGGTGAATATTTTGCTAATTTATTGCAGTAGCTGATGGAATTAAAAGGGCCACATTTGGCGAAAAAGAAAGAGGTGTTTCATCAAAATTATATTAATAAATTAAATTAATTAACTATTAATAAATCAAAGTTTGAATTGCCTTATCACGACAGATTTAGCTCCCTCAGACTATTTTCTACTTCCAAATGTGTTGGTAAAAGATCGCAAACAGGGTATGAAAGCTAATGAATATTGCTGGAAAAAGTGTATTGAGATAAAAAAGATTATGTTGAAAACTAAGCAAATTTGTTTATCTTTCTAACGTAGCATTAGCCTTAAACAACACACTTCTACTATGCGAAATATAGACGTCATATATTGGACGAATAATGGATTCCTTTTTACTGTATTTTATATTAGATTCTTTGGATCACTTTAGTTTTGTAGGTGATTAATTCTTAATTCTAACCTGAGTGACGGTGTCAAAAACTACGCAATATATTCAAATAACGATAAAAATGATTAATTAATCATTTTTGATTACTCAAACAGTCTGCTTAAATTTAGACTCAAACCTTCAAAAGCAAACAACAAATTGTCTGGATAAATGCACAAAACTGCATTTAGTACAAATGAATGAAAGATGCGAATCATGGAATTTACAAGTATGTGGATTGAATTAGGTAACTTTTAAGAGCGGTAGCACAAATGAGAAGGTTATCCGGTCGATTTTTCACAAAATAATGGGGAAAAGTAATGGACACAAATGCATATTGCTGCAGTTTATGTGTTAGGAGTGAAAAATCTAGGCATACTTTTGAACAAAACGTTAGGTTTATATAGTTATATCCACTCTATTATTGGTTGAACTTATACAAAACTTGAATTTTAGTCAGGTCAAACTCATACTCCTTTTCAAATATGAATGATAATGGCAAAATCTCTTGTATTATCAGGGCTATTCGTTGGTTGTGAGTTTCTCGAATTGTCATTTCTATAGCAGGAGGAAGTTAAATATTATATTATATTAATATTATATTACAACAATATAGTTAGGCATATTTATGGACTGATGAGATACCACCCCGTCTCTCAAACTTCTAAATCTCTCTATTGTGTTTCTTTCCATAACATCTTAAATATTAAAACTCTCCCACATCTTCATAAAATAATTTGTAGGCAAAATCATTTATATCTTTTTCAAAATGTGCAGTTTGCAAGTCTAATAAATCTTGTGTCCGGATGGTAATCCTTTATTCTTCAAATACGTCTTTGGAATGTTCTGTCACATGGCATCCAAACTAACAGCAACATTAATAATTTTAAAAATTAAATTTTCAATATTTATAAAAGTTTGGAAACTGACAATTAATTTATAATTTAATCAATGTATTTCATTAATTTTTTGAAGATGGTAGACCGTAAACGACCTTCATGCTTATTCACGCATATGCGACACCTGATCAAAAAATTAATCATTGCCTCCTGAAGGACTCAATTATTGTTTTAATGGACCGCTTTAATTCAGTCAAATTCCTTGGTTTCGTTTTGTACACCACTTGCTCGACATAACCCCATAAAAACATGTCTAATTCAGTCAAGTCAGGTGACCTTGGGAGCCAGCGGAAAATGAAGTTTCTGGATATTGATTTGTTTGTGAATTTTTGTTAGAGCTCCGCCATAACCAGTCTGGCTATGGGTGCACTTGCTCCATCTTGCTGGAACCAAATGCTGATGAAACGGTCTTCGGCGCAATTCTAAATAAAAAAAATCCTTGAACATCTTTAAATAACGGTCCCCATTGACAGTTATTGTTAAACCGTAGCACGATTCATGCGCCACCCTGTAGTATATATTTTTTTATTCATTAATTTATTTATACGGAATACCCAAAAATAAACAAAGTACAAATTACAAAAAACAAAAATACCTAAGAATATTTGGGTTAAATCTGTACTAGAAGACATGAGACAACACAGGCCACTTATAATCCCTTTCTGCAATCTATATTCGAAGCATTTCTTGCTCAAATGGTATATGGTTAAATATATCCATTACCTGTTTTGTTGGTGCAAGTTGTCGATGTCAATGTGCGTAATAATTATGTTACCTTGGAGTCGCTACGTTTGATCTTCGTCCAAGCGTGTAAAAAGTGCAGGAGATCTCAGTAATATGCATTACCTGCCTCCAGCAATATAACACATGCGGTGGCTTTTTGCCCTCAGATGCTAAATGAGTTTGGATCGAGTGGGGTCGTTCAAGCATATGAATGTAAGTACATATCTCTGGCCAGGCATAGTAGTACGTGTTGTATGTCCTTAATCATGCCTCAAGTGTATTTTCCCAATGTAAGTGAATACTAACCTGGAGTGGATGTAATGTATGCCTGTTTAACAGGAGTAGGTCATTTCGTTACTTGAACCTATGCAAACTCAACATGAGACTCTTGTGGTGATTATTAAATCCTTTTTCACAATTTAGGCTTCTGTTGAGGGATGGAAGAGGGATTTGCGTGTGTGGTTGATTTGAAGGGCATGTAAATGTGTGATAAAAATTGAAATTAAAATTGTGGTAAAATGTAGAGCCAGTGTTAGACAAAACAGAACAAGGCGATAGATAAAAGTAAAAAATTAGCTGATATGCAACCAAGCTCTCTTATAGCTCAGGGTTTCAGCATTTGGAATCATATATTCAAAATCAGGAATCACAATTTGAGGCCACAACTGTCAGTGAAGGAAATTAAATCATACAGTGTGCCGTTAGGATCTTTTCTGTGATTATATTTATAAGATATGAAAAACAAGTGCTATCTGAGGACATCATAAATAAATAAATAAATACAAGTACAAAAAATCCCTTTACAATTCCAAAACATCTCTCAACGTTAAAGTAATGTTCCATAGTATGATTTTTCTTGATCATAATTCAGTTGATGGCTAAAAAGGGCGTTCATAAATCTTACCAATTTGATCATTTTAAAGTGGCGTTCAAAAGGTACAATGATAGTTCCATTTTTTGTCCATCTCTTTTCCATCCAAGGCATTTCGTATAAAAACCTATAATTTTCTACTAAAAAATATAATTCAACATCCGCGCCAAAACCATAGAGGGACATTTGTACGGAAGAAACGAACTCGCTCGCCTCAGACCCTCTCCGTAAGCTCCGGCAAACTAAATTTCTTCAGTGTCTGAGTGGAGGATTCATATTATGCCCAATAACCCGCAGTTGTGTTTTTATAGAGGCCATTGCTATTGGTTTTATACAGTTAATTCCATGGATCAATTCCAATCAATCAACCATCAATCTATTAGTCGAATCGTATTAGTCGAAAATGTAGTCCTTTGGAGCTAGTGACAGAGGGTTATCCATTTAGTGGTTTCAAAACCGCCGGTTTGGGAAGACTGTTGTTAAATATCTGTCATCTAAAGTATTATTTATTTAGTGAAAAAATTGCCATTTGCGATTTTGGATCGTTTAACAACCGAAGAATGCGTAAAAATAGTTAAAACTTTTCGAGCATTATGGCGTGGTTGTGGTCATCATAATCGACTTACTGTGCAAGGAATTAGGAAGATTATAAAGAATTTTGAAGAGACGGGAAGCGTAACAGATGTGGTCAGGCCTGTCAGTGGCCAGGTATTATCGGAATATCCGCACCGTTGAAATTATCGCTTCTGTTAACAAACGTGTGGTGGATAATTCGAGTTTCAATTCAGAGCGTTGGGGCCGTATGATAACCGTCTTTTTTGGCCTGCATCTGAAGATTATGAAATGGACAATATGTGGTTTCAACAAGACGGGGCCACGAGCCACATAACACGACCAATTTAGGCTTTATTGCATGAGTCAATTGGCCATGCAACTTGACGCCGTTTACACGGATAGTCCCCAAACGTCGTAGCCTTTAAAAACCAATATTCGCCAAGCTATCGCCAAGATACCGTCCGAAAGGTGCAATAATTTGTTGAAAACTACCTCAAAAAGATCCACTGCTGCAACCTATCCAGAGACGGTCATATAAATGACATTGTATTTCGTGCATAATGGAAAGATTCAAGCACTATAATAAAATAAAAGTTACGTTGAAATCATAGCTTCATGTGTGTTTTATTTCACTTAACTTTTGAAACCAAAAATCGATAACCCGGTACTTGGTTTCTCTAGGGTAATTTCACCTCTGTGGTTAAAACACAAAATCCCTCAACTTTAGTTGTTACATTTTCGGTCAAACAATATATTGCAAATTATAACTAACAAAATATTACATTTTGGAACTCAGAATTGCGAATGAAAATTGAAACAATACGTTTCCAAACCTGTAGTTCGATAATATACATATATATATACTTATATGTACATGCATTTCAAACCAACAATATATAATGATGTGTTGCATGCGAAGAAAACGATAAACGATGACGTCATAAGTTTATTGCGAAAGAGCACAAACTCGTCTTGGGAGAAGAACAGATTAAAAGAATGTAAATGTGTGAAAGTAAAAGTTGATTACGATCCATAAAATCCATAAAAAGCAGGGATTTCGTAAAAAACCCGAAGAAACGTGTTTTAGAACTTTCCACTTGTTTTATTAAAGTAACATTTAGTTAACCGTTTCATCATTTCATGGGCTACCGAAGTTTTTTTTTCACCCTGAAAGTATGGTGTCAACATTGAAAATTTTCAGATTTTAGGAAATAAACTGCAAAATTCCAAGCAGACAGAATTCCAATTGGACGGCGCTAATTTGTTGCGGGTTTTATCGTGTCAGTAATTCCATCAGTTAGCGTGAGCTTAAAAGATCCGCTGACTATTATTTGCCTGAACTCTCGTTCACATCTACTAACATATTATTATGGTAAAAGCGATAAAAAAAATTACGCATTTTAACTGTGGGGAAAACCATAAAAGTGGTTTTAAACCGGTTGCTATTAATCGGACTGACCAAAAGTCTGATCTCAAAGAAATTAAAATAACCGAAAAGTTCAGTTGGTTTTTTAAATCCCTAATAACACTCATTACGATCCACACTGGCTTGGACCATTTTCTGAGCCATTGTCAGCTTCTTCTATACACTAAAATACAGGGTGGCGCAATAGAACGTGCATATTTAAAAAATAGATTAAAAAATAAATACAAAAGGTATGGTTAAAATAAATCTAAGGCATTGTACAGTAATAAATGGAGTTTATTTTTTAAAAATAAAATGATCTAAATGGTGACACTCTCTACGACGGCACTCCTCTAACCGCAAACGAAAATTATTGAAAACTTTCTTCAGTAATACTGGTGTAATGGCTGCCATTTCACCACAGATATTCTCCTTGAGCTGAACGATGTTTCTTTGATTATTACTGTAGACTTTGTGTTTGAGGTATCTCCACAAAAAAAAGTCAAGAGGCGTCAGGTCTGAACTACGTGGGGGCCATGGGATATCACCTCTTTTCGAAATCAGTCTGCCAGGGAACATCTGCTTCACCACCGCCATGGAGTCATTTGATGTGTGACAGGTAGCTCCATCTTGTTGGAACCAAGTTCTGGAATTCACTATTCTTGAACTTTCAATTTCTGGAGCCAAAAATTCGTCCAACATCTCAACATAGCGTTCCGTATTAACCGTGACGTTTTGGCCCCGCGCATTTTCGAAGAAAAAAAGACCAATTATTCCTCTGTCAGAGATTGCTGCCCATACTGTCACTTTAGGACTATGAAATGGTTTCTGGTGTTTGATTTTAGGATTTTCACTGTTGCAGTAACGACAATTTAGACGGTTTACGAACCCATTCATAAGGAAATGAGGAAAGGAAAGGATATTGTCAAAATCGATTAAGCATTTCATTAGCGAGCCTTGCTATGAAGTCAGACTCTTTCAATTCTTGTGTTAATTGAAGCTTATATGGATACAGTTTAAGATCCAATGTTAAAATTCGTTGCAAACTTCGTCGCGATAATTGTAAGACAGACGATCTCTTGCGAGTCGACATTTGTGGATTTCCTCGTACTGACTCCATAACTCGGTCTCGAGACCGAAGATCCTAGATGTTCTTGGGTGACCATTTGCTTGTGGTTTAAATGTTGGACCGGTCTCTTCAAAACGCTTTACCCATATTTTAATTAAATTAGCACTCGGAGCTTCACTAATTCGCCGTAGTCCATATTCAGCACAATATAGTCGCCCAGTAACAGTATATGAACGAGAGTTCTCGTAAAATGCGCGCACGCAAAATGCGCGACGCTTCCCGTCGAAGTGATTCATAGCGACTAAAACCCAACAATTCGTGCCGTTATCTCCAAATTTCGCACCAAATTTACTTTGTTGGACATAGAACCATCGACTCGCATGCGTAGAGTGCGTACCGAAGAAAATATTGCACCCGTAGCGACCAGTGTTAATGACGATCGTGAAATGTCAATTCGTCGTCGTTCTCAGCGATTGGGAATGTGTTACTCAACCACAAGGATTTTTTTTTGCCCCAATTGGCTGAGTTGAACTTGGTTGTCATGTGGTTTCATCAGGACGGTGCAATATGCCACATTGCTCGTGAAGCAATGGATATGTTGAGGGATGAATTTAGTGAGCTGCGTATCTCTCGATTTGGTCCTGTGAGTTGGACCCCAAGATCTAGCGATTTAACGCCTCTTGATTAGTTCTTGTGGGGTTATGTCAAGTCGTTAGTCTAGTGGACAAGCCGAACACTATGGAAGCCTTACAGGATAACATAACACGCGTTATTCTTGGAATACAGACCGAAATGCTCGAAATTTACATGAAATTATATTTAAAAATTAAATGGCAAAGACCAGTTTATCGATTCCAATAAAAGATTTTAATAAATGATGCAAATTTGAGAGCTTTATTCGATTTTAAAAAACTACAATTAGAAAAATCACCCTATATAACGGCCGGAAGGAAGCATTTAAAATATGAGGTACTTCTTAACCAAATGTATTCAATAATATTTCAAGTCGATGGAGTACTTTCCGTTAGTCCAGCTGATAATATGGTAGGTATAATCGCTGCTGTAAATCTTTGAATTAAATTAATAATATTTTGTCAGATCGTAGACGGAGATTGATAATAGATTATATCGACCCGCCGTTTTTTCTCCGGAACAAACTTTTTAATATTTCGAAATACAATTTTATTTTATTCCCTGAAGCTTCTAATTCGTAGACTGTAGTAACCTAAATTTTGTCTATTGTATTATTTACACTACATTGTATTATTTGGCAAAATTTTTGAGCGTTAACGATTAATTTTTGCTCTTCTATATTCTTAGCTTTATATCTATTAGACAATTCCTCTAGATTCTGTCAAATTTGTTGCGATTTATTCGATTGTCAAAAGTAGGGTCTGCGAATGGGAGAAGAACGTCATTATCACACTCTTTCTGGTACATCACATACAAATTGACCAATTTTATGAAATTCAGTTTTTCTTGCTCCTTAAAACTTGAGAAAAGTCGGCTAAGCAGCCACTCCATATCTACCTATAATACCTCCCATGTGAATGACCGATATAACACATAATTTCTTGATATTATATTTTTCAAGCATTTGTACTAAATTCAGCCAAATTTAGTACTATCTATACAAACTGGCCTAATTGTAAAAAGAAACTGTTCTTCCGCTGTAATCCGTAGTTTGTGGACTGAGTTTTTGTTCAATTTTCTTGCATTATAATAAAAAAACATGAAGAAATCCACCGGATAACAACGCCCTCTTTGGTAACTCATATTGCATCAAATTTCAAATCAAATCAAATTTAAACAAATTAAACTAAACTAAGTTCTTACCTTTCATTCAACTGCACAAAATTCAGTAAATTCATCAAACATGAAACTTAGTGGCAAACTTATTTCGGCAAATGTGAATCGGCAGGACAACCGTGTAAGTTCCCTCACACGTAAAAATTAATCGATTTCATAAATTTAGAAAGTTATACTTTTGCGTCTTTTATTATGCTTTAGTTCAGTGTATTCTTGATAAGAACCTAGCGATGTACTACGCTGCTCCTGGCACGTCTCTCACTTTTGCACGTTGAATGAAGGTATACGTAAGTCACCCTACCTAGCTGAGATTTCTGCAATGCGTTTGCCGTTATTCAATAACCATGCATTCAACTATGGGGATTCCTGGCTAATGCTTATATATTATTATGGTTTATTACTGCGTCTATCAAATACCATCCTATATTGCTTTAATTAACAAATAAATGGTGAAAATATTAGAAAATGTTTTTAAAAATTTAATTATTTAAAATTCAGAATTACTCGTTACACGACAAAGTTTATTCGTATAATAGGAGCACCTACAAGTCACGGCTTTGCTACTACAGTGGCGAGATATTACTACAGTCTTCTCAAGCGTTAACGAAAAGTCAACAAAAACTACTTTGGTGGTAAACGAAGGCAAAAAAAACAACAACAAAAAATGAGGCATAGAAGAACGAAGCTCTTGAAATTATTTTCCACGTGCAACATATGATAGACAAAAATATTTGTTCTAATTAAATAACTAACTAAATAGTGTTGACTAACTAAAATTTTTTGTTGATACATTTTATTAATCGTCTCTACAACTAACAGTTTTCGACACTATGAGGACATATTTTGTCCAATATTTTAACATTTTTATAACCTCTTGCAAAATATCCTATCATGCGTCGCCACGATGGCCTCAGTAAAATTCTTAGTTATAAAAGGCCAGTCGGCCCGGCTTACGTTGCAGCGCCGTCATTATTGTGGGATAAAAACGTCTTCAATAACTGCATAATATTCAACCCCATACTTAAAGTATGACCTGGATTGAATTTTTAATAACACGACTTTTTGTTCAATCTTTACCCAATGTATTCTCGCTTGGTCGATAATTCAGTATTATTTAAATTTTATGAATTTCGTTCCGAAGTGTTCGCCATGCCTAAGGCTTATTTGTTCTTTGCAAATAATAAATGTAAAAAAAATCATATATTTATCTCTAACAGTTTATGAGATATGGTCACTTAAATCTTTGTGTAGTAAGTGTGGATCTACACTCTTTTTTATCATTATAACCTGACATAGCACATGGCAATTTCGTGATTGGCAGTGACATGCTTTTAAATTATGAAGATAACCAAATTGAATCGAGTTTTCAAAAGTACGTTTGGTACCGCCCCCCTTTTTCGGCATCTATAGTACACGTTATAAATACCACATACATATTTTTGATAGTTTATGAGATACGACAATTTAAAACGTTAGGTTCTGTGGGCGGAATCGATCCTCCTTTTCCAATCTTAACCTAATAATAATTATTATTTCTGGATAATATTGTAATTGATAACAACACACTACTTAATTTTTATGGCGCTCCGTAAGTAAATTTGACCATTTTAATGGAATGTTAAAAAGGACGAAGCAGCACCAAGTTTTTGCTGACATATTTCATTCTGTCAGTAGCATGTATATCAAATGTTATCTGTTTACCTCTTATGGTTCATGAGATACGCCCGTTGAAGCGTATAGACGGTGTCACACGCTTTCACTTAAAATATAGCATGTAATATTTTCGTGACCGAAAGCAATTTTCTGTTAAATCTTTATGACGACCTGTCTGTTGCTTTGCCCGGTAGAACAATTTTTTAAAAGGTTACACATTTCTTTCTATATCAGTAGCATACAAATTGCATGTGTACTTCAAATAGTTAATAGTTAGTTTGTTATAACTAATGTCCAATCATGGCACAAGATACCTTATGATTTTTTTCTGGCCGACATCAATATACTGTGAGAATGTCATGACATTCAGTGGACTCCTATTCGGAATAAAATTGCAAATATACAAACATATAAACATTCAATTTTATAAATATAAATGACAATTTCGTGATTGACAGTAATATATTGTTAAATTTTTATGACGATCGGTTTGTTTGTTTCGTGATTAATTATGACATACAGTTCAACTTATATGGCTGCCCCAGTTTCGTTCTATATGATTAACATGTGTGTCACATCTCAACATTGTACCTCTAATAGTTCTTGAGATATGACCGTTCAAATTTGAGCGTTTAAAGTGGTGTGGTCGGTAGAACACCCTTTTTCCCAATCTTTGCCCAATACAGCGTGTAATAATTTTGTGATTTGTGGTAAGATAATTAAGTTTTCTTGATGGTTGCTGTGGCCACCATAAGGGAGTTTTAAAGAGAATGCCGGAGCAATGCCCGTTTTTACTCCCATACATTTATTTTCTGCCAGGAGCATTCGTACCAAATCTCTTCTGTATATCTCTAATAGATCATCACATATGGTGGTTCAAAATTTGTGTGGGCGGTACGACGCTGCTTTGTGCAATCAAGACCTATTATCTTTCGTGGGCGTCACAAATATGGTGTAAAAGTTTCATGACTATCGGTCCATTAGTAGAGTTGCCTATTCGCAACAGAGCCGCAAATATTCAAAAATGCAAACATTCACTTTTTTATATTTAAAAGATAGATTACACATTTAAAAGATATATGAGTACCAAAAAAAATGTTGTCGGGCAGCATGATAACCTTTTGATCTACGGTCTGCCCATCGTTAAAGTGTTCTAGTTGAAACGTGTATAAGTACGATGATTAAAATTTTAAGAATGACCTTGAAGAGTTACGTTAATTACCCAGTTTAACGTCAATTCAGGCAAAATTAAGAAAATCAATTGTGCCTTGTTGTCTCCTGGTCAAATTCTAGCTCCTAACACAGACAAAATTAAACATTTCCACAGCTTAATTTAACAAGAAGTAATAAAATGCTTAATTTAGTACAAAACAAACATTATATGAACTATAAAATTGCCAATTTCGTTACAAAAATATGCCAAGCAAATCCAAGGATAAAATTGGACATATGAAAATGGCTACAGCAACCGACCCTTTTCCAGTGGTTATTTCTCCCAGCCAACTAGTACGAGATATGGATGTGTGTATATGCGAGTATGTATTTCTAACAACAGCTGTTAGTAATGACAATGAAAACAAAGCGGAAACTATTTACGTAACCAAACTAACAAAATGGAAAATAACAAAACGTTATTTTGAAAATAAGGGTCCTTAACAAAAATAGGGTTGTAAAAACATAAAAACTCATGTGAAGAAATTATAAACACGATTTACAAGAACCAAGCTGTCTTCTGTTCTCTGGATGAAGTTTTCGAATAATTTAGTACATCCGCCCTGCAGAACTGTGGAGGTTTAATACTAGTGAATACCATAACAATATAAAATGCAAATGATAGTTCAATGAATATTTATGTTTAATAAACTAGGAACAAAAATTAAATCAGCTCAGTCAAGTGAACTGCCATTCACATACCTTAAACCAGCCTTCTTTGTGTTGTTACAAAATATGCAAGGTGCCAGATTGGGAGTGGTAAACTTCATGTCCAAAGACACTCTAAATTAGGGTTCAAAAGAAAAAAAGGCAAAATTATAACTTAACTGGAGCCTTCCCCTTGGTGGTGATAGGTTAATGGTCGATTTTTGCTAAATCAGCCAATTAGTATCACATGTTTGGTTATTAAGGCATCCCGGCGATGCAGTAGTTCGAAATATTTTGCTAGATACTTGGAACCCGCTGGACGTTACCATGTCGGGTATCTTGAAGACCCAGGTGCATGTCAATAAACCTTAAATGAATGACGCCCTTAAAGTTAATATAATCCAGGCCATCGCTTGCTTTAGCCCGGATTTATACGGCAGAGTCGTAAAAAATTTTATCTCTCGGATCCGTGCCACACAGCTAAGACTCAGAGGACATTTAAACGGTGTATATTTCATACATAATTGAATACGCTGACCTTTCAAGTACAGGAAATCTATTATGTTAATATCTCACACGAAACTTGACTTATTTCACTTGTGTGATTGTGATTCATAATTAGCCACAATTTCAGAACAAATCGAGCGATTGTTAATAATTATTAAATTGAATAAAGTTTTAATTTCTTCAATTTGAAAATTATTCTGTACCAGAATATTTGTATACCTTCAACAGAAGAATGAAATTATTATATGTCACTTGATACGGAAAAATTGTAAGACGCTGAAGGAAATGTCTTCGGACCAAAGGTGTTTCATGATGTTCTAATTCGATAGGGCTTTACATACATATCGTAATTGTGATAAATCTTTTTGAAACTTCCTAAAACTTGAAATTCACTACTATTTTGCCAGATCATAGCCGGGGATTTTTAGCGGACCATATCGGCCAGCTAATTCTAGTACTTCCCATACATATTGGTCGTTTTTTCAAAGATTCCGATTTTTCTCGTAACTCCTAATTTATGGATTACAGCAATTTCCTCTTTTCTTTCATTGTATTGACTTGTACTGCTTGGTAAAATTTGGAAATAATTTTGCGAGCTGCTAATCACATACTAATGACCCATAAAACCCATTTACTATTCGATTAACGTCATAACTCAACTGCAATAAAATTTAGTCAAATGTGATAAGAGCTCATAATTTGAAAACTGTAACTGAGAATGCAAATTGGCCGCATTGTTATGTCCTTTTTGAAATTAAAATTTTCCCCTGTGACCACTATTTCATAGATAGCAATAGCTTAAATTGTTTTTAACATATTCATTTGTAACGCTTAGAAAAACTTGAGAAAAACCAAAAAAATAACTGAACAACAAACAGCCGATTTACAAAAGTTAAATTGAATTTAATCAGCTTTGGCATACACTATGCATTTGGTGAGCTAAATTTTGAGTATGAGGATGAGGCATTTTAAATTTTTAGTAATAATAAAAAAATGAAATTCCCTTGCATCCCATGAATGCGATTTGGGAGGGCTGCCCACAGTCGGTGAGCTTGCACTCATTCTATTTTTAGGCTCACTTAACCGGGGCAACAATTCCGAACGTCTTAGTTTCAGAAACATTTACCAGATTTGTCGGTTACTCGACTACTCGAGGTGTTCGTTAGACACTTCGAAGTGTACTAACCATCGCGCCATGGTCACTTTTAGTATTCATATTGCATTATAATACTTTGTTAAATTAAAAAAAAAAAAATTCAAATTCATTCCTTAACATATCCATTGTTTCACGAACAGTGTGGCATGTTGCACCGTCCTGATGAAACCACAAACCAAGTTCAACCCAGCCAATTGGGTCAAAAAAAAAAAAATCCTTGCGAATTGACATTTCACGATCGTCATTAACACTGGTCGCTACGACTGCAATATTCTCTTCGGTACTCACTTTACGCATGCTAGTCGATGGTTTTATGTCCAACAAAGTAAATTTGGTGCAAAATTTGGAGATAACAGCACGAATTGTTGATTCAGCAGGATTATGACGACCATAAAATGGTCATATCAAACGATGCACATTTGTCACAGAGCACAAATTTTGATAAAAAAATTTCAACGATTTGAAATCGTTGCTCGTTTGTTAGTTTTCCATAATGAGATGGTAGAGTATACTGTACACCTTTCACTTTGACAAATGGCGTTTGGGCGCCGTTACCATCCAGTGCTGCCGATCTGAAAAACTTAAATCTTTAAAAATCACCCTCAACTTTTAGAAAGATATGAAGCTGACAATATATGTGTTAAATAGTTCATTTGTGTGGAATGCATCAGAAGGTGTCTGATTGTTTCGCTCATTTTTGTCTGCAACCAACCTACAGATTAGAGATCAGATAGGAAAGATTGAGTTACGGCAAATCGGCCGATTGGTGCGGGAGGCGCCAGAAAGGGGTGCGACAATGTTGTCCATTTTGATTAGTAACCGCTCAGCTTGTACCAAATTTAGTGCAACTGTGTATGGGATATAAGTCTAAGAGCATGTAGTCTAAGATCGTCATTCGTATGGGAGGCACCGGAAGGATTGTGATTGGTTGCCCGATTATATTTTTTAAATTCTGCTAAGCTTTATAAGCAAATGCAAGGGGAAAAATTTAAGTTACTGCAGGGTGCGGATGTAGAGCTATAGGAAAGAAATTGGATTTCAGAAAATAGGAAATTTCTTTGGAAATCTCAGAAAGGATGTACTAATACAGCTCATGTAAAACTACGATCTGGCAAAATATTGGACTGAACCAAGTTTAAGGCAGTTTTACAGTGATTCTGCCGGACAGGCGGAAACACATTAGGATAACTGACACTTAATACTCTATGTCTCTCCCTTTTGGGTGAAAATATAAATATTGAAATGTTTAACAAAAAATAGCGCGATATTTAGCTAAAATTTTTTACTTAAATAAAAAAACATTCCGCAAACCGCGGCAAGAACACACACTAAATATATTTGTTAGTCAGCACAGCGGTCATAGTTTTTAAAATAAATCGATTTTTAGTTCAAACTTTTGGCCTGCAGCGGCAAATCTAATAATTTTTACCAACTCCAATAAATACATATATTAAAAGCAGTTCAAATTTTTCAGTCAGACTAACCGAGTTACATATTGCGGGTTATCCACTTAATGGTTTCAAAACCGACGGTCTGGCAAGACTGTCAGCTTTCACTCGTTTAAAATTTTCTTCAACGATGAAGCACATTTCTCACTCGATGGTTATGCCAACTATTAAAATTGTCGTATATGGGACTCGGAGAACCTAGAAGTGATTGTGGAAAAGCCATTACATCCGGAAAAAATGACTGTTGGGTGCGCATTATGGTCTGGAGGTGTCATTAAGTCATATTTTTTCGAAAACTACTTCAAAACGATCCACCGCTGTAGCCAATCTAGAGGCGGTCATTTAAATAACAATGTATTTTGTACATGATGGCAACCCAAGCATTATAACGCAATAAAAGTCTCATCGAAATCATAGCCTCTAGGTTAGTTACAGCAGTAGATCCTTTTGAGGTATTTTTCAAAACAATACGGCACCTCCTAACTATAATGCGCACCAAACAGTCACTTTTTCCGGATGCAATAGATTTTCCACAATCACTTCTAGATTCTCTGAGCTCAATGCATGACAATTTCGATTGTTGATGTAAACACCGAGTGAGAAATGAGCTTAATCGCTGAAGAAAATTTATTTCGATTAGAAGCCCACGTTTGTATCACCACTTTTGTAGTATGTTTTAATTATTTTTTTGCATTATTCGGTTGTTAAACGATCTATAGTCATAAATAATCGCTAAATAAATAACGCTTCAGATGTCAGGTATTTAACAGTCTTACTGCATGTCTTCCATGCAGTAACTGTCACTGTCCACTGTCATGACAGTGTCCAATCATGACAGTTAGAAGTAATGAGACGTCGGGTCTTGATACCGACAGCAGTGTGTGTGACCGCTTCAGATCTAGGCGAGGCCACATCTGGATTGATTACGGCCTCGGACAGACGCCCACCTATCATTTGCTGCTAAATATGCTCTATCTCACAGTAGGAGCTTGCAAAGAGCTAGAGGCATGCCTACGGACTCCAACTCTTCTGTAGTCTCTAAGGTTGTTGCTAATCATGCCAGATCGTCTGTTCTGCAGTTCCCTGGTATGTTCCTATGGCCCGGCACCCACATAACGTGAATGTTGAAATGCTGAGCCATC
This sequence comes from Philornis downsi, assembly GCA_019455685.1. Classification (NCBI taxonomy): domain Eukaryota; kingdom Metazoa; phylum Arthropoda; class Insecta; order Diptera; family Muscidae; genus Philornis; species Philornis downsi. The sequence goes on from JAHXMU010000804.1 coordinate 497,411, forward strand.
TCGTTAAGAGATCTGCGGCATTTCAGGGCTGATATTGGGGTGAGGAAGACAGAAACTAGGGTTTATCTACTTGGTACATGGACTGTTTTCAACCACTGAACCAAAATGGAAAGAAGGTCTAAATGTCATAATTTGTTGTCAGATCACGTGAAAGGAGTATAAGCTTGATCAAATTGCCCCTTCCTATCCATAAAAACAAACTTTCATGCATCAAATAAATGAGTTGCTGCGGCAGTTCTCACAAACAGTGAGTTCGCACGCATTCTGTTTTTGGTCTCACTCAACGCGACGGCGATTTCGTTTGAGAAACATTTATTTGAAATATCGTGGTGACCACCACTCCAATAATAATAGGTAGCTGTGTTTGGAATTGAACCCGCGATCATACGAACAATAGTCGTGTGTACTGATTTACCATCGCGCCAGGATCGGTCACAAAATGCACAAAGTACATTTTTTGTAGTTCCTGAAATTAATATAGATAGATTTGCCTTTTTTATGACTTCACCCGAAGGAATGCAACGTATATATTATTTTATGAGGCGAAGAATGTAACATCAATCAAAAACTGGTGATGTACTAGTTTAATGTCTCTCAAGCAGTTACACTGAATTAAGTTAGATTTGGTTGGACAAGCTAAGTTCTGCCGATGAAAATGGACAACACTGCCATCCCCAATTTGGTAAGTCTCATTCAAATTAACCAATATAACCTCTATTGCCTAATTCGTGGACTGCAGTAACTTGATTTATTTCACATTGCAATACTTAACAATGTTTGGTGAAATGAGAATAATTCAACAGCATAACCACTTCAATTTCAGTACTTGCCAGATTCATATACTTCAGTATATGAACTTCCTAGATTCATATTCTTCATTCAGCTTTATCAAATTCTGTACAATTGGGGCGCACCAGACTTTTAGTAAACTTAGTTTTGCGAATGAAAATCGTTCGCATTGCTTCCCCACTTGGTGTAACTTACCAATGGACCGGTTTAGGAAAAATCAAGGGTTTCTCTATAATATCTGAGCGAAAGACAGTAAGTTATAATGTTAAAATTTTGTACAGGTTCAGATATTCAATTATAAGTTTCCTTATTTTATCGTTGTTTAACTCAGATTTTTTTCCTGTGTATTTACCGATTTACCACGCCTCTTCTGACGCTTTTGACCCAACGCAAAACATTGGGTGAAGGTATACGATTGAAATTTCTGCATTGGGTTAACTTTAATTTCATAATTTCTATCGAAATTTATTAATGAATGTTACTTAGAAAACATTTTCCAAAAATCGGAAACTTTATTTGCGCCAAAAAAAAAAAAAAAAAAATACCATGAAAATAATAGTTACTTCAAGTTGTATAAATTGCCATGGGCCTCTTACACTGCAGTCAGTTAACGCTTCCAGCAACCAACACTATTTATGTAGGAAAACATACTCGTATGTATGTGTTCTATGTAGAATCACCGACTTCTTCTTCTTAAACAACTCCCTAGTCCAGTTCATTGCAAATGAGCTGCATGTTCCAGTCACTCAGACAAGCATCGTCCAATTTTACATCTAAACGTTAAACTAAAGCACTTATGGATTACCATGGATTGGCAAAGGATCATCATGAAAAATGTACGAAAACTGAGAAGAGCAAGAAATAAAGACAGATAATGTTGGGGAACTAGCAGTAATTAGAAACCTGGAAAAGGCGAAAGGGTGACTTGAGTTTTTATATGCACACACACACACACACAAGGCTAGATAAAAACAACAATGTCTCCTAAAACTAAATAACATGCCATGCAACAAATTTCATATTACAACAACTATAATTTCAAGTTTGTAGTACTGGATGAGGACATATTGTCTGTTGTAAAAGGATAGTAATTTTCATCCTTCATCTTAGTTTATTCGAAAACTAACAGCCATAATTTATTTATGAAAAATTGCACAAGTAATTCCATTTAGCTTGAAAAGAAAAAAAGGGACTAAACATCAGAATGAATTGAAAATTAATTGTTTTAACTCCATCCCTTTCCCTCTTACTCTAAATTATTTTTCCTTATAATGAGATTAGAGATTTTTTGAAACTTATTGCAAGTTGAATAAGGTTAATTGATAGACAATGAAAAAACTATATCGAAGCAAAAACAAAATTTTACATGCTACGTTGTTTAAATATTTATTAATAACTGACTTTCGATGCGATATGTATTCATAGCCCGGTGGGAGTTCTTGTTTCTTTCAATTACTGTTTACGATTGACTTTAATAAGTTATTTAAAAAAATGTGAAATTGTAAAATAAGAAAATATGATTTGGATAGATTGCTCATATTAACTACTAGCCGACCCGGCAAACGTTGCTTTGCCTTCAAATTTTATTGTTATTGGAAATGTTTCATGCCAATCGGCGTATTATAATAAGAAACACCTATATTTGCAGAAGAACTTAAAATATGTTCACTTAACCGAAATACAAAATTCTGTTTAAATACCGTTAGCAGGAGCAGAAATAATTGCTTTTTAATTTGTGGCTTGTATAGGAGGTATCACGCCCCATTGTCCAATCCCACCCATATTTGCAGTAGGACTTAAGATATGTACACCAAACCGATGTACCAAATTTTGTTCAAATACCGTAAACAGGAGCAGAAATATTGGATATTTAATTTATGGTTT